>JANHGO010007608.1:0-58119 GCA_024606505.1 Aquila spilogaster
TCTAAGCAAAGGGAAGTTCAGACTGGATTCAGGAGTAAAGCTTACTAGTCTCTGGAACAGCATGAGGCGGCCGGGTGCCGCGGTGACAGCCCGGCCGGCGGCAGCGGGGTGCGCGTCCGGCTGGCGAGCGGCGCCGGCGGGAGTCCGGGCGGCGGAGGGTATTAGGGGGATTTCGCGATTTTTTTTTTTTTTTTTTTTTTTTTCTCCTGCTTGTTCTCCCCTCCTTTTCGTTGCTACGCTACGCGCTAAAAGTTTGAAGGCGGTCAGCGGGTCTCGGTACGGTGTGTCACTGGCAAAGCTGGTGCGAAACCGGCCAAAAAAAAAAAAAGCGGCTGTGGGAAGGAGCCGGTGCCTCAGCGAGCGGGACGGGCTGAGGCTGCTGCTCCGCGGCTTCCTCCGGCTCGCCTTTGGAGATTTCACTCTCCTCCTGGCTGTTGATCGAGTTCCAGACCACATTATTAGAAAGTAAGCGACAGATGTCAGCGTGCAGATTAAACTCTCCCTGGGTAGAGTTCTGAGTGTGCCGGCTGGGAGGGAAATCCCTCGTTTCCGTGACAGAATCGGACCCGTACGCAGAGGGAGCCGTTTGCCTCGCTGAGATGGGGCATGGTGGCTGGGAGCGGGAGGGGAAGTGGAAAAGTTTAGCGCCGGGCTCGCAGTGGTGGGTACTGAGGGAGCTGGGCTTGTAGCTTCCTATTCACGCTGTTGAAAAACCTGCACTTGCATATCCGTGCGTGTAAAAGCAAATTTGCAACCGGCAGTTGGCACGTGGGTTAAAACTGCAACTTGAGTTTGCGTAGGAAATCTCATTATTGGATAGTGGCATTAGGATTTCAGAGACCATTGCTAGGGTCGTTTCTTTATTGATTGTTAGCAGGTAGTTTAGCGATAACAGATTTTAAGAAGTAAAATTTTATGACATAAAGTTATGTGTTGATTCTGTGTTCTTTTATACATCTAGAAAACAGATTCAGAAAGGCTATGAAGTATGGTCAGAGACTTGTTTTCTGGCTCTTTTCAAAGAGGAGGGGGGGGGGGGGGAAAAAGTCTTTTCGCAAGGGAGAAATTTGGACGCTATGCATGTGATGCTATTGCAGGTTGTTCCTGTCTGGTGATTTTTAGTGAAAGGAGTAGGAACACATGTCACATATAGGATGATGACTCTTGGGTGGTTTGGGTTGGTTTTTTTTTGAGAGGAGAACAGTGATGTTGTCATACCTAAATGATTGATGTTACTAGAGTGTGGGAATTTCTTTGAGTGGTAGAAGAGATCGAAGATAATAACAGCAGCAAAAGACTTGAGATTAATCTCATTAAATCGGGGACTAAAGTTAATCCTACTGCTGACTTCAGTTATCAGAGTCCTCATCAGAGCTTGCAGTAAGGATTCCTGCTGCCTTTTAGCGTGGATAGTAAGTAGGAAAAGCTACGGGCATCATCGGTACACGGGTGCTTCACTTCTGCCTTCTAAGCAGAAGGTCTTTTTACTCAATGAACTGCAAGAATAATGCCAGGCGCTTTCTGGAGCGCAGCTGCGCCCAGGTTTTCTGCTGTAATACAGCAGAGGGCGGTAATAGGTACGCACAAAAGCGAGCTCTTCCCTTCTCTTCACTAGAAAGTACCTGAAGGCATATTCATCAGCTTTCCTGGCAGGAGCATGAGTTTCTGGGATTTGTTTTTGAAAGTTAAATACCTTTCTGTAGCTGACTATCTTTTGTGAAATTTGTCAGAAAAATAGAAGTGGCAGGATTGATCTGATGGGTTGAGGGAGTATTTCTAATCTAACAGGCCTTGTAAAGCAATCCTAATCTTGAAGAAACACTATACGGAGGCTTGTAGACTCCCTGCAAAAAATCCTGCGAATGGATTTGAAAGTAGATGGTGAACATTGGAGGGACACTACTTTTGTCAGCTGTTCCCAAGAGTAAATTTGTCTTTCAGTGGTTCCCATTCACTAGTATCTTGTAGGTTTCTCTCTTCTCTAGTGACAGGAGGCTTTGAATCTTTTCATGGGTTATTTGAGGACAAAGGGATAAGTAATTTCACATCTGGATTTGCTTTGATTTATCATGCTCTAGAAGTGGTCAGTTCTGTTCTTTGGGAGCTTGTTTCATGGCCAAGCTCTGACGGGTCTTTGACTTTCAGATATTTTGTGCTTGATCTGGTAAGTTGTTTCCTTCTCTGTAGCACCTTTGCTGGCAAATCGTGAATGGGGGCACTGATATACAGGTACGCCTCGGTATAAATCTGATGAAATGTAGGACTGATGCTTTGAAGAATCGGTGCAAACACACTGTGAGATCAGGGTGGGGCACCCGCGGTGGTGGCGTGCCTTTCTTAATAGAGAGGCTGATGCAGTTTGGAGGCCTCAGGCCATGCAAAACATCTGTAGCGTAGAGATGTTTGAAGGCCCTAATGGAATGTGTTGCTGTGGTTGGGTCTTGTCCTGTATCTCCAAGAAGCTGCAGGTAAATGAAGGCATTTTCTACTGCCGGTGTAACTTTGTCCTTTTGAGACTGATGCGTTGCATAGAATCAGCTGTATTTAGCTAGACTGGTAATTATATCCCAGATCTCCTGAATGCTTGCTTCCCCATTCTGAGTGGTGGTGTTTCTAGTCATGTTTGGATTTGGCTTGAGCCATCTGTTTCATCTATTGAAAACGTGAACCCTTGAGCTTCCTGGGAACCAGTGTTTCCCTCATTCTGTTGCACTGCCAATAATGTGCTGCTTCCAAAAAATGTCTCATTGAGATACTGAAGTTCTGGAGCAATGATGTGAACTCTGTCATTGTGGGTAGCCGTGTTAAGAGAAATTGTTACTGTGCTACCTCTTGTCCAGTTTCTGGTTTGTTTTGTGGTTTGTTGAATTGAAAGAACTCAATGGCCTGGCTACTTCTGCTCCTGTCTGTTGCAAGGAAGTAATGTACAGTAAAAAGAAAAAAAGTAGTAGCTGCGCTAATGAATGCACTGTTCAAATGTCTATTTGAAATTGATTTATTTTGGCTTCCCATAGCTGAAACTGTTGTCCTCTTGTCTTTTTTTCCTCAATTGAAAATTATTTTTACCGGAATCCCTTATACATAAACAAAACAATGTGTCATGTAAGACTAAACAAACACTTCCTATAAGATTGCCACTTTGAGGAAGTGTGCAGTGCTGATATTTCCATGACTCAGTGTTTCAAAACCTGAAAGGAAACAACATAAGGCTCTATGGCTGATGATTGGCTGGAAAAACTACAAAGAGAGTCCTTCTGCTTGACAACATGACTTGTGTTGTAGTGTTAATAATACTCAATAAATATACTGTACTTAATTGCTACTTTTTTTTCTCCTTAAATGGCATCAACTGTTAAACTTTCAGTTGAAAAAATAAAAGCTCATATTCAGCATTTCTGCTGTGGAAGGCTGTATATCGGTTCACGGAAAACTTTCTGCC
The DNA here is from genome assembly GCA_024606505.1 of Aquila spilogaster. Lineage (NCBI taxonomy): Eukaryota > Metazoa > Chordata > Aves > Accipitriformes > Accipitridae > Aquila > Aquila spilogaster. The sequence continues at coordinate 3,440 of JANHGO010007608.1, forward strand.
AGATTTTACTTTGTGGAATTATTTATATTTGAAAAATCTGAAGAAATGGCTCATTTGCCAGTTGTCACTGTAAAGTAACAAGCTTGCCATGTCCCTGAAATCAAGTACTCTTGTATCTAGGAGTGTTAGGCTCTGCTCTAAAATTGTATTTTTCTAGCTGTAGCAGAGCTTGTTATAGAGGTTAAACTGTCCTATAGTTTTGGAATCATAATTGGGACAGGAGGATACTGCACATCAAGAGGCTGCCAGGGGCCATAATAAAGTGAGGAGGACCCTTTGCTCGTTGCTCTGTTGACCTCAGAGATCATAATGGTCCACTTGTACACTGTGAGGGCTTGTTGCAATTTAAGATGTTCTTAAACTTCTAAAGCTGTTTTATCATCTTCAGGAAGGGTCAGGGATGGACCTTTTCTGGTTATGGCTGTTGAGGTCATAGTCTAAAATGTGGGACTTCTGGCAGCATAGTCTCTCCTTAGCGCTAAGTGTGGTCAGAAGCATGAAGCTGTGAAATTTTTGTGATAAAGGTTGGCTGCTACCTGATGTGGGTTGGTGCTCCACTCGCAGCTTACGCTGTTCAAAGGGTAAACCCACCATTTTCTGAGAACTCAAAAACCTCATTTATGTTGTGATGGCCCAGTTGACTAGATGAGGATTGTTGGTCTGTAGGCTGTGCTGTCTCTCTGACTCTTAATTTTGCTGTGTCTTCTTTACTAATTCATACAGAACTACGTAGGTTAAGATGTTGTGAAAGCAATTGAACTTTTCTTTGGGAAACTGAGAGTCTTGGGTGAAGTTGGGCAGAGTATTTGCTTAAGTGCTAGTGTACTAGTGTTCCAGCAGGTCGACTGCCAAGAGAAGGTATTTACTGCCCTTCTGCCATTAAACTTGATAGGGAATAGATGTTTGAGAGATGCCTCTGCTTTTCGGTAAGGTTAAGGAGGAACTGTCTTGTCTCTGACAAACTTAAGACCTCCCTTAAGTCTATAATTCTAAGGTTGATCAGGGAAATCCATTTTGCCTAGAGAAGATGTCCCTTGTAATGTCATCGGTTGGGATTTAGTGCCTTGTCTTAAGTGGTTACTTGTAGAAGTAAGTACGACTAAATATGCTCACTGCATAATACTGTAAAAGGATTTATCCCCATTTAAATGGGGCATAAGGTTGTTGAATAGATATTTTTAGAACGAGAGAATTTTCCCCAGGTACCTATCTATATGTAGATACGTATAATAGAAAACTATTATTTAGGAACTGTAAAATGTTTCTTATAAAGATAACAATGACTTTTCTCCTGTTTCAAAGTTAGTGGACCAACAAGTAAAGAAAGGAAGAAAAGTTATTTGTGTTTTACCTTGAATATATTCAAGACTTCTCAAGATCATTTCTGCACACTAAAAAGTTAACAAATACGGCTTAAACTGATGTTGTGTAGGTAAAATAGTGGCAACTTATGTTGTTATTGATTGACTGCAATGCTATTTAAGGCCTGAGTCTGACAGGCTGTGGAGGGTGCAGAATAGATTGTACAGATTTTTCACCGCTGGTTCAATATTTCAAACTCTGCTAAATTTGATGTTGGTTGTGTTCTGACCAACTTGTGTTCGGTGTGCTGAGTGGAAAAGATCTGGGACCAGTGCTATTTCTAGAGGAGGAGTGCTGTGACTGTTCGTGGACTGTAAGGAGCAGCCATGGCTGGAGCAAAAAATGGAGACGAAGCATAGTTTCTGCAAGTGAGAGGAGGAAATGAAGGTAGCAGTGGAAAATGCTCCAGTGAACTTAGTTTTGAAGAAAGGGAAGATGCTTGTGTTTGGGGCTGCCAACCTGACATCAAATTATCCATAACTTTCTTTTAAGTAGAAAATGATTCCTATGTGACAGTGGAAGCCAATGTGACTTGGCTTTTAGAGTGTGGAGAGGTAAATTCGTAGGAGTGAAACCATTAAACTGATCTGCTCAGAGCCTCTGATGTCAGGAAGCAAACTTTCTAGGTTTTTTTGTCCTCTTTTGGAATTAGTACATTTGAAAGAAAGTGTTCTCTAATCTCTCTCATGAGAACTAATAGTGTTTTCTTGTCTTCTCATTGGGGTGATTATCTGCTGGTCACAGTACCAAATGCTCTTACATGAGGACATTATGTAAGCGTTGGATATCTTAGCTTTGCAGTTTCCCAGAAAATGCTTTTGAAAACTTTTCATTGCATTGAATAACTCTTCAGAGTGGTGTGTTTTGTGAAATTTTTTAATCTGATTTTTTTATTTTAGTATTAGTGGTTGAAAGTAAACTTCTGTTTCTGAAATTACTGGGTCAGATAGATACCAATATTAGCTTCTCCTCCTGTGTTCTTATATCTCTGTTCTGCCTGATGCTGTTCTCCTCCATGTTTCCCATGTTGCTTTGTAATTCTGTTCTTGTAAATGCAGTCCAAGGCATGGCATCGTGATATGCTAACCCATGTTAGCAGCTTGCTGCTGCTGAAAAGGCAGGTCTTGCTTTTCCCCTTCCCTACTCATCTTGCTCCCAGCTATGAAACACTTTTAGCACCCCCTACCCCAAACACACCTGCTGTTGACTGATGCTCCTCAGCTGACAAAAAAAAATCCAGTTCAATTTGCAAAGCAGGCCCAAGGAATGCAACTTACTTTTCTTGTTGGGTTTCACTTTCTTCCATTTTAGTGAGCTGAATCTGTGCACTCAAGTGAATGTCAGAGCTGTCTCTGGACAAGTATCAGGAGCTTGACTGGGAGTGCGTGTGTCTGGGAAATCAGATGGAGGGCACAGCAGGTGCATCCCCTGCTTTCGTGTGTGTATACTGGCAGCGTCATGAGACCGCTTGAATATTTCTATGCTCTTCAGTCCGCTCCCCTTCATTAGTGCGTGTTTTCTTGATGATGCTGTATTTGTTAGCCTCTGATAGACACTGGCTTGGTCAGCTGCTCTGGAGAACAAATGTGAAAACTCCAGCAAGACCACCAAGAGGATAATCTGACGAACTGATGTATCTTTATCTCTGACCTTCCACCTGAGAACTACTTGCATCTTGTACTCAGTTCAGGAGCCTTAGCTGCTTAGGAAAGTTTAGGTATTTTAGTTGGTATTAATTGATAATACTCACACACGTTGCCCTGCTTCTCCATCGCGCACTTGTCTTCTCAAGCTGAGGCACCTAATGTTGATTATCATGTTCATGCTTAAACAGACCCCCCCCCCCCCATCCCTTTCTTTGCATCACAGCGAGATTTCTACTTAAGCTGATGTGCTGTCGAACACTCTGTTATACGAAGCCATTTATTGCACTGATACTGCCATTTAATGAAGACCTTCTCATGCAAACACTGAAGGGTGTTGCCTACAGCAAGATTAGAAAATACAATTTAAAAAAAAACCTTCTAAAATACCTTTGATAGTATACATTAGGTTAAAATTCTTAGAGCAGGTAGACACTATAGACTGCAAATAGGCCTTCAGGTATTTCCTCTATCTTTCCTTACTCTCTGACTGATGAAGGACTGACTGTTCACCATTACAGGGGTGTAATTTGTGAATAATTCTGTTGAAGCCAATAGTTATGCTTCTGTGAGAGCCGAATTAAGTCTTTGTGTAGCTCGTAGCAATTTTTCTCTTGGAGAGGGTGGGGGAAAGGATGAGGCAAAATCCACTTGGTTTTGTTAAGGAGTACTTAATACCTCTCATGTTGTGACAATTTACTTGTGAAAAAAACCCCTCTGCAAACTGGTGTGTTTGAAGAATAAATCTTAGTTTCCCCATGTGAGAGCAAGAAGCCTAGAATAAAGACAGAGGATTGTAGTCTTTGCTGAATACTATAAAAGATGTAAATATCAGACATTTAGATTACTTACAAAGATTTCAGACCAACAAATGTTCGGCCAATATGTTTGTCTGCGTCGGTGGACTACTAATGTGTCTGGGGAGCAAGTCACTTAAGGCATATATTAATGGCTAAAACATGCACTAGTATGTCTTAGTGTTGTGTTTTTAAACCTTCTAGTACCAGAGGTTCATCTATTTTGTGGTTAAATCAAGGAGAATCCTGAGATATGCTTGGAGTTAATAACACGTATTTTATTAAACTGAAAAGCTGATCATGTACTTGCACATTCTGAATAGCTCTCTTACCTTCTGATTGTAGCAGTATTTATTAAACATTATGAAGTATCTGTTCTTTAGCAGTGCCTGTTTGATTTCTTCGGCATAGTGGACTGGTGTCTGAATTTAGGATCCAACTAACAGCTTTGTTTTGGAATAAAAACAAAACAAATCTAACTTCCTTCCTCTCCTATCCTAACCTCTACCAAGGGAAAGCAGCTTCCCTGAAACTTCACATGTTGTTTTCCTCCTACAGAAGACTTTTCTGGGTGAAAGTTTTGCAAAATGGGATGTGAAGCTTCAAAATTATGAAGAACTGGACATTTTTTTTCCTATTTTCATTTCTCGAAATTTTTCATGGACCATTGCCAACTGTAAAAACTTGAAAGATTCAGTGGAAAGTCTGAAGGCTTTTAGTCGTGTCCCCCCCCGCCATTTTGTCTGAAAGGGAAAAAAAATTTAGTGTATCTTGTATCTGTATTTTTGAGTTCTGTTGAGGAGAGAACACAAATATTGAAGACTTACAGCCTGGTGTGACTTGCCTGACTTCTGAGGTTCATTAAGAGTTCTGCTCTTCAGTTTTCATTCCAGACCTCAGAAGTCTTACCGTTTTTCTACCTGACTAGACTCATGCATTTGCTTGTTATTACCTCTCAGGGAGCACTGGGGCAAAACAAAGATCCCTTCATTAGCCCAACACTTGCTGGGGTGTGTAACTGTGTGACTGCGTTGCCATTAACCAAAATGGATTAGTATGATGTGATGGTAAAAGGGAAGAGTGTTTCACTTATTTATGAATGACTGGTAGGTTTGAACAGGTAGCATTTGATGCAGTGTTTAATTTGCATAAATAATAATGTACTTTACTTTTATAAGCTGGTAGCAGGTGAACGAACATGAGATTAAGCATCTTAATTCTGCCATGTGCAACAAATTCATGAAAAGCCTTGAAGTTGGGAAGAACACCTATTTCTGCAATAATGGGAGGAGGGGGAATTTTCCATGAATGCAGGTCAGTGTTCCATAAGATGCATGCTTAAGCTTTCTTTTCATCTTTTACAGTGACCTTAGGAGGAAATATACTTGTCTTTTTTTCACTGTACTTCTTACTCAGAGGTTTCAAAATCCATTTAAAAGAAGTTTGCGTTGAAAGAACTGAGTTTGTGTTTCAGAAAAGGAACAAAAAATGTTGGAGACATTGGGTTCCATAGGGAGCAGAAGGCTATTTGAACTTGTGAAGGAGTTCTGTTTCCAGGGTTTTTGACCTAGAGTGTTTAACTTCTTAATTTATAGCTGTAGGAACAACGTTTTTGAGTGACTGGTAACTTGTTTTTTAGCAATTTATAAATTTAAATTCCCATTCTATTTCAGTTACATAGAAGGCATGTAGTGTAAATCAACTTTACTGTTTTGGTTTTCCTTGCTTTCAAGTTTCATTCAGCTTTAATATTCCAAGTATTGAAAAACTGACAACTTGAAATACTTTATTTACAATTGTGCTTCTGTTATAGCTGCTTATACAGAGTTCTTTTACTTAAAAAAGCAACTCCAAAACCCAGATGCACTGATGGCTGGGTTTTAAACTCCTTAAAACTAGGAGAGAGGGGAAGAAGTTTATTTTTACTACTGTTTCCAATTTCTTCTAAAAATACTTCTATTTACAAATTGTTTACAGCTACTTACTTTTGCTCAAAAACTCTAGAAGAAAACAGTTAGTGGTAGCCTTTTACAAGGCTTTAGTTGATTCTTGCTTGTATTTCCCAGCTGGTGTTAGAGTACATCTGGAATCTATGAAATTCCTTTCTTTGTTCCTCATTTCCTGTTCCATTCAGTACTACAGTGTGGCATTCTGAAAGCTGTTTCTCTTGGTATCTTCTTCTAAGATGTGTGTTTTAAAGCATTTAGTGAGTTCTTAAGGGTGGCTATATGTTCCTTGTGTTTAACAGTGTAATTGAACTGTATCATGAAACTTCTCAGAGGTTTTGTTTTGATACTTCAATGAAAAATAGTTTTGTTGATTTTTTTTTTCTTTTTTTTTTTCTGGCGGTCATTCAGCTTGTAGAATTGTATGAAGGAGGGTGGTAAAAAGAAAAAAAAAAATCTGGTAGATAGTATAAAAGCTCCCTTTCTTAGTCTCCCTCTCTCTCTTCCTCTTCCCCCTGCCCAGGAACAATCACCAGTTTGTAATGGAAAATTAGATCTATTTTGCAGGAGACACAGGGTGTGACATCCTACAGTTGCTTTTAGATTCTGGTTTGAAAAGCTGGTGACTGCTACAGAACATGTGAACACAACCTTGGAAAATTGAGCTCTGACAGTATGACACAATGTGAGAGTTGTGTGTGTCTAAAACAAAAACAATTCATCCCTTCCAAATCAGCAATGTTTAAGTTAGATTTACTGGTTGGGATTGCATTGTTGCGGATCCCTAATAGTGACTAAGAGAGGGGATGCAATGGTCTAATGGAATTGCGCTTTTTTTTTTTCCCAAGACTGTGTTTTGTTCTAAGAACAAAACATCTGAAAAAAATCGTGCTTTTATGAATACTTGTGTATCTGAGTGGCTGGCCCAAGTTTTCCAGAACAAATGGACGGTCTTCATAGTCCACTGGTTGGCCCTTCTGTTGTCATTTGCCAATGGTGAGTGCTGTTTCTGAGATCATAGCTTTGCTCTCTACATGCTCTCTGTAGTCATGAAAGATCTGTAGTGGTACAATACATGCTCAGAAGCTTCTTCACAAAACACCTGCTATTAAGACGAGGCTTGCATTATAAGCATTGTTTCTTCTCTTTAGAAAGGCACTAGCTGTTTTCCCTTCCATTTTTGAACTGTGGAATATCTCTGAAATGGCAGCGTTTGCTCTCATGGAGAACTTAATTTTGGGGAAATATTCATCTTATTTTTAGCTGCCTCTTTGAATGTAATTTAGCAGAGAGAAGCAAGGAACGCTAGCAGTGTGAGACCTGTCACTCTTCTACAGATCAGTTTTTCAGATCTGCTGACTCCAGTTGCTTATCTTCTTCTGACTTTTTTTTTTTCAGGTGTCCCTAACAAACTTGATTACATTAAAAGGATTGTACATATGGGTAGTTGCACATTATATTTATTCCATATTTTATAGGGAAACCAGGGGAAATGCTACTTGTTTCCCACAAGGTATGCAAAAATAGTGGCAGAACTGTGAAACTCCAGCAGTTGTCAGAAATCTGTCTTTCAGCAGATCATGTGGGTGCAGTGTAAGATAGCACACTATTTTTTTTTTAAGGTTCTTGGGTCCTCTGCAGTTATATAAAAGTAACAGTGCTGCTCAGTGTGGCTGAGAACTGGGTAAAACCAAAGTTACTTTGCTCTCAGGTGATTATTGTTACTTTAAGGCTGTGTTGTGCTCTGTTTCAGGGAGGCAGTAAAGGTCCTAGAAAACCTGCTCCTGCTCTGCTCAGGTCAGAGAGGACCTGTGCTCCTGTGAGTTTTGTGCCCTGCACTAACTGTCAGTAAGGTCCCTGTCTTGATCTAGGCAAATTCTTGGTAGCCTAGACCAAGTCTGGTGCTAGAGACCTCCTTCAGACCATGTTTACCTGCAGTACTGGGACATTAACTCTAACCTGGTTCACTTACTGGCATCAGGAGGAGTTGTGTTTTGCCTGCATGAACATAATGGTTAAGTTCTGACTTTTGTGTAAAATAGTCCCCAGTAGGTAAGCAGAAGGGACCCATCAGCTGTTTCTGCAGACGTTCTCTGATCCGTTCCTCTTTGGAAATTCGGAGTTGCATTTTTGATGTTTGGGACCTTGGCTGATGTTGCATGGTATTCAAATGTCAAGTTGTTAAGATACCCGAAGAACTGCATTTGTGCTGTTAGCACTTCTTGCCCCAAATGTAAGGTAGGAGTTGACCAACACCATTCTTACTTCTGTAAATATTAGTCTTACCCTGTGTTTGTAGATTGTTCCATGTAGCTAATTTTGCTGCACACTGTCAGCCAGCAGCCCTTGGGTGATTCTGCTTGACCAGTGCAAACACCAGAGTTCCCACTAGCAGTGTACAGTATTTTGAGATGAGCTCCAGGTAGTTGCTGCAGAATAGGCTTAGACTATTAGTGTTTCAGAGATGATGATGGAGAAAGGAGGTTGTGGTTAGTGGTCATAAATCCACCCCTGACTAAAGCTGGGGGAACTGTTTATGCCTCTTCCCTCTCATATTGAAGTATAGAGCCAGCCTCTATACTCTCTGGGGTGGTGCCTGCAGTGGACTTCAGGAAATTGGTGTTGCGTGTTAGGGTTGGAAGGAACTAGATTTCAGGATAGTGTAAGTGGTATGCTTATTCTCTCCCTTATCCCCTGTGGCTTCTTATTTTTTAGGCCTACTAAGCAAAATTGTCTGAGAGAGAAAAGAAAAAAAGAAATCTAATTTTTATTCAGACCAATACTCCCGACTGTCTGTTTTTGAGTGGTGAGGCAGAAGTTTTTGACAGGGAATAAAAAGTGCCTGGGGGACTTGGGATGTTGCAACAGAGCAAAATAACTTCAGTAAAAGTGAAGCTGTAACAGGCTGATAATTAGTGTGTTTTGACACCTGCTTCTGTGACAGTGTTCCAGAAGGTTGTGGGTTTGAAAGTAAAGAAATATTAACTGAATGACTTTTAAAGTCAGCTCCAGTATTAAATGTAACTGGTCTCTGTAATAGTCTAGTGGGAAATGCTGTATATGTTGTCATTATTGCAGTTTCCTGATAACACCTGCAAACTTTTGGTATGCTGATGCCCTGCTTCTGGTAATGGGAATTGGTTATCTAGTCCTGAGGGTAACTTGTCATTCATGCTCTTGAATATGGGCTTTACTTTCTTGTGCAAAGTGAATCTCTGGAATTGAAAATGTATTTTTCTCCCAGTCCCGTGAAATCTTACTCGGGTATAGTTGTACTATGTCAAACTCCATGTCTTTTTTTTTTTTTTTTTTTTTTTTTTTGTATGGTGGCTGTTTGATTTTGACAATCACCAGAAGTACCAAATGCTTGTAAGGTGGGGTGCCTACTTCAGCAGTACCATGCACACTGCTTTGGGAACTGTGTAGGAGCAAATACTGTGCTTAACAGACCATGCACAGTGACAGAACGAAATGGGGTGATGCATGAATATCTTATTTGATAAGGGCTTGGAACCAAATAAGGGCCTACATGTCTGTGAATTAGTGCCAGGCTGCAGGTATACCAAAACTCCTCTTGTACGGTGTGGGGTTAACTAACTAGGTGCTTCAGAATGTGATCTGAAAAACCCACTACTTGCGAGGTGACTTGCCTGAAGGAAACACTGGGTATGGGGCTAGGTCTGATCCCTTATTGCTCTCCAGAACTCCAGCATGCGAGATGGGGACAGAAGCTTCCATCCATTCCCTTCAGACTATGGAGTCAGTTGCAAGGCAGGACCTTGTAGCTATGCTTTAAAGGTGGGAATTTGGTTCCCTTTGTGCTTTTGAAGGAGACAGTGGTGGTGCTGTATCGGTGCTTTTGTTGTTTCCTAGGTAAAACATTTGGTAGTCTTTGGTGTTATGATGAAAATGCTAATGTGTTTTGCAGTGTACATATCTTCTAGGGTATCAGGCTGTGGGAGATAGAATTGGGGATATTTGTCTTGGGGCAGGTTTGGTCTGGACAGAAGCAAAGCACAATGGAGCATTTTGGTCTAGTGCAGGTGCCGTGCATTTATTTGATATTTCTTTTTGTTATTGTTTTGGACATGGATGCACACTTCTTTTTTTGGTGTCTTACCCTCTGAATAATTTTCCCCCAAGGTTAGAATTTGTATAGTGAATGAGGCTGGGCATGGTAGGGAGAAAAGAGTGTCTTATGGTGAACACATCTAGAAAATCACATGGGGGATCCATGCAGCTCACCTGCTGCAGACATCCTTTAAGAGGAGAACCAGTCTGTTTGTGTTGGCCAGAAGCCCCTGACAAGGTGTTTGTTGATTCTCTGTCCCCTATGGTACACCTGAAACCAGCTGTGCTGGAGGGCTAAGCCTTCACAGCTGCAGGATGAGCAGGGTGTGAGAAGGCTGAGCTGTAGCCCAGCCAGTGTGTGCTAGATTTTTTTGCTTTGCAGGGCTTTTTTTGTTGAATGATAGCTTTCTTTGGAGAACATGAGATTAACACTAGAATAAGCCAGCATAGGATGAAAGTGATGACAATATAAAGCTTCAAAACATCATTTTGAGCCAATGGGTTGGCTTTATTTTAATCAGGATTTTAATTTTTTTTTTAACAGACATTAAAGTAAAATTCTTGGACCAAAATAGCTTATTATCAAGAGTATGCTTAAGTATTTCTTTGAGGAGTGGAGCACTCACTCGGCTGTTGATGGCGAGTAATGCTAATTCTGTTGTAGGGCTGTGATTGAAAGCTTTTAAGGGAGAAAGGGAAGGAGGCTGAGGCCTTTGTAAATTGAAACTAGCTCAAGAGGATGCTGCTTTAAGTCTTCTGTGGTATTAGTGGTGCCTCTAAAAGGTCTTTAGTTATGCCCAGGCTTCAGAATCCTATCAGCAGTTACAGCTCAGCTGTAGACAGTGTAATCATGTTCCTGTTGGTTTGTACTCTTGTAGTAATCCAGATTGGATGGTTCAGCCCCAAAGCTTCAAGATGCTAGACTGTAAGTTTGACCTGGCCCACTTAGTTCATTTTACAGTCTCCTCAGGTGTAATTTTTTTTCGGTTCATTAATTGCCTAATTAACCTTAATGGTAAATGAGTTTTTATACTAATTATTTGAAAGACAGCCTGATTTAGGAAAGTCACTGAAATGCATAGCTGCTGTTCTGCCTCTAAGACAGCCTTGGATACTTGTCTCACTGTGATGTTATGGTATCAGACATATGTCTTCATTCATGTTCCTGGCAGCTGGAACCAGTACCTGGAAGGCTTGCATTGTCTACCCCTGCATCCACTAAGCACCAGTGAGCTTCCAGAGTCAAACATGTGAATTGGGGGTTACCATCATGAGGGTTGTCCATTGTAACCTTGATCTGATCCCTCTGTGGACACAAAATACCTGCCACTACAGGAGTATATACTTACAAAAGGAAAACACTGTGCTGCTTTCAGTCCACGGGACGGGTGCTACTTGTGCGATGAGCAGTTATTCTGTATTCTGTTCCTGTAGTGGAATACGTGGCTTCCTGCACATATGTTCAGTTCAAAACCTGCTCTAGCACTGTTGATGAGCTCTTTCACTGCATTCCTCACCATACGATGGAATTCTTTATCTTCCAGCCTTTTCCAAGGCAGGGCTGACTCTCTTAAGTGGGGGACAGGATAGGAAAACAGTATCTACCAGTTATGGTGCCAATTTGAATCTAATTCTAGATTTTTCTGGAAGGCAATTTTGTAGAAGCGGCAAGGCTCTCGGATGCGAATAGCACACTGGGCACTGTTGTTCCACTCTGGCAGTCTTCCTTCTTGCTGCTTACTTGATTCAAGATGTGCCTTCCCCCTGCTGAGACATGCAGGGCAAGTGTCTCACAGGCAACTCTCCCAGCTGTATGTAGAAGTGGAATTGACTGCTTTTGGTTAAGCAGTGCCCAGGGTGGTAAGAGCCCTGCTAAGGGAAGGGACAGGGGAGGACAAGCAGGATTCTGTTTCTCTGCCTAGCCAAGTCTTGTTTCCTTCCTTTCAAGATCCTGTTCTTGTCAATCTGCACTTGAAGTCAAATGCCTTCTGCATCCTCCTGGTAGGGCTTTTGCAGTGAAGGTCCTGACTGGCATATCTAGTACTAGGGAAATGAAATGCAATACCACAGCAAATAGTTCTCGCAAGGATGGGAAAAGACGCTGGTTTCTATTTTCTGGGATTTCTGGGGACTTTGCTTTAATTGTTTAAGTTCCTATTCTAAAGCCAAGGGCTGCTTAATACTTAATTTTGATATCTGGACATCTGCAGGACATGCTGACTTCTGAGTTGATGTTAGCTGTTTTAGCTGAAACACTTGAGGGAAGCAGAAAGAGTTTAGCAGAAAACAGTTTTAGTGACTGTTTGGGTCTGGAGAATAGAAACTAAGGAGGAAGCTATTATTAAGAAACTGGTACTAAATTGTTGCTTTCCCTTTTCTTCCCCCTGTGTACCCCTCCTCCCTCTGCTCCTCCCCAGCAGAGCTTGTTCAGATTCTTCCTGTTCTTCTGCAGGGTTTAACACCAGTTTTTGCCTTTCTGTAAGCTGGAAGTAATGAAAATTTTGGCATTGCACTGCCATGTAAAGGTCCCAGTCCTGGTGTAGAGCATTGTTTTGTGTAAGTAGCTTCTGTTCTAGTTGCTTGGAGTCTGAAACAATGTAGAGAAGTCTGCTATGGCCTTAATAATACATCCCATTTTATATTCTTGCTGCTTACCTTTCTGAAGAGCTGCTGGTCGCTCATGTTTCAAATATAACCTTTTGCTTAGCCTTGACAAGTGTAGCCCTGTTCTGGATAGCAGTGATTACTTAAATACTCCAATGGTCCCTGTGACCTTAGTAACAGAACTCCCAGTGCTCTGCTGGTGTAGGGGGATGTTTTACTAGTATTTAGAGCAGAACTGAATGAACAAAAGATTAATTTAATGTGGCTCTTAAGCTGTGAGGTCATCCTATCGCACTTGTCATGGAGCACAAAGTGGATTACTTGGTAAAGAAAGGCAAGCTGGAAGCTGAGTGTGACAGCAAAGCAGGCAGGGCAGTGATCTTGCCAACAAAGCGAGGAGTTCTGTGGTAGCCAAACAAGAGTAGAGCAGGTCTGTGATGTTAACCAGGGTCAACCAAGAGCCTGGTGATCACCAGACAAGTCTGTAGTGATGGGAAGGTCCAAGGTAACACCAGGAAATTAAATCAGCAGTTCAGGGTCAGGATGGGTAAGGCAAATGGCCAGGCACAAACCGGCTACATAGCTCTGGCAAGGTCCAAGGGCGTGTGTCCGAGCTGGAATGCAGCTCCGAAGTGGAGAAAGGTGCCCAGTGAGGTTTTCTCACACAGCTCTCTTCCCAGCAGCCTGATCTGAGCTTACACAGCTGCACCATGTCACAGCTGGCCTTGAGCCGAGGCATTCAGACCCCTGAGGGGTAGGGGAGAGATTGTGCTCAGGGCCCTGGCACCACTGATGTTTTGGCAAGATCTTATCTGGACTAGCCTTTATCTCATAAAATCTGCAGTTCCTGATCCTGGGGTAGCCACGGTGGGAATCCTAAAGGGTGAAAAGAGGAAGTGCAGATGCAATAACAGAAAATAGGGCTGTGTGTTTTGTAACACTAACTGTGGCAATAAAATGCATCCTGTATGCTAGGGGAGCCAACCCCCCATTGGGATTCTTGAAGTCACTGTGACTTACACTGGAACGGGAGTATTTCCACAGCTCTTTGTGGATAAGGAGGAGTGTGTGGGAGGCAGGAGGTATTAGGTAGCTATTGCTATAGTATGTAATAATGATTGCTAATTGGACTTTTGGGATGGAAAGAAAGTAAATTCTCTTGAAGCTTCTTTAACCTTTTGCAGCTGTGTTTTGTCCCTTTATTCGTCCATGTATTTTGGGTAATATCTTGCTCTCATTCTATGACATTATTTTACTGATTTATTCTTCTTCCCTTTTTCTGTGGTTTGAAAACCATGTCCGATTTTTGTGAAGTTTCTGGTGCATGTTCTTACTTCTCTCCGTGCTGTGGCAAGCCTGCCCTTACATCATGTCAGCACTATTCTGTTGATTAGCAGAAGAGAACTATTAGTGTAATGTTCCTTTGTTTCCTGTCTCTTTTCTTCCCCCCTTCCCCAGAAGGATTTTTTAGACTTCTCTGTGCTATTTCTGTGGGAGCTATATTGAAGGAGTTTTTGCAACAGACAGAGGGGTTGTGTAAAAATTAGCTTCTGAGCTCAACCAGTGGTTCTCCCTGCAGACCTGGGCTTGAGATGAAAGGGTTCTGTTTGCATTTGAGTTTCCTCCTGCTTTGAAAGACAGTGGTGTGTCTTGTAGCAGCAATACTTGCAGTGTGCTGCTTCCACAGAAGGGAGAGTCATGACAACTATTTTATAGATAGGCATGTGGTGCCTCAGTCTTCCTCTTTAATTCTCCCTGGTTAAAAGAGCTAGAAGTTATCAGTGTTAATCTTTTTTTCAGAAAAGGTGAGTGATAACTCATGCAAAATATTTTGAATTGTAGTCTGAACGCATATCATGGAAGATTCACTTTAGAAAGTGCTAGAGAGTACTATTAAATGTATCTGAGGCTTGTTCTGCATAATCAAATTGCTCAGAGATTTTTATTTTCACTTAAGATGCACATAAAATCTGCACAGTGTGAGTTTAGTAATTCCTTGCTGCAGGACAGCAAGCATTCCTGTATGTGTCAGGGTATCTTGCCTGTGTAAGGGCAGGGAGATGACAGGGAGTCAAGTTAAGCAAAGATGTAAGGAGACAGCACTTGTGGGGTGGTGGGGAGGAAAGGTTTTCACAACTGTCATGTAAAGAAAGTGGTAGAGGATCTCCCCAAGCCAAGAAGCAGAGACAGCTCATGAGAAGTGTACAATAAGTTATTGAATGTTCCTTTATAGCATGGCTCTACTGTTAGTACTGGGGTTTTGTGAGCTCTTTTACTTAAGTGCTGTGCTGATTCTGGCACTGTCTAGGTTAGATTAGGTACTCCTTTGAACCAAAGGCTACAGCAAGAAGGTGGAGAGAAGTTGAAAGGACATGCTTATCTGGTTAAGTGGCTTTTTCCTCCCTTCAGGGAAGACCACAGAGCTGTACTATCTGTTCAGTAGACATCTTCCACTGGGTGTGAGCTGTTGGTAATTTGCATCTCTTCATGATAACAAGTGAGAGAATTTTATTTTAGATAACCCAAATGATATAGGTGATTGTCATAAAGCATTTTTAATGGTGATCTGTCAGGGGAGCAAAGGGATGAGTGAGGAAGGAAGCTTGTTGATAAATAGGTGTCCTTCTCATTCCTGCAAGTACGCTGTAACTGGTTAAAGCTCAATGATGTAATAGGATTCCTTGGCAGATTTATTTTAGGTGGTTATTTTGCAGTTATCAACTGTACATGTGCCCCGTCTCTTTCATTTTTGAATGTAAGCTTGACTGACAGCATTTATCACCTCTGATTCCTGAAGAAAACAAGGCAGGGTCTGTGTTTAAGATTGGAAATACAGCTTCTAATCTACAAGACAAATTATGAACATATGTGTTTACATGTACTTTGCCTTTACAAAAGGGAGCAAACTAATGGAAGAGGTACAATTTAAACAGGTTTGGGTGTGGGTCTGATAATGGGGAATGGCAGTCTCAACACCACTTACTTGAGTTTTATGGTTTGCAAGAGATTAATGATTCGTGGGTGTGTTGTTTTTCTTTTCCTCCGCAATGTGGACATGTGTCAACTTTGGTTAGCCATGCCAGCAGGAGTTACACAACTTAGTTGGAATGGCAGGCTGTGCTGGACAGAGGATATCCCATGAATTTGAGAATGAAGCTTGTAGATGATAAATGCCAAGGCAAGAGTTAATTTAGTACCCACTTTCCATAAATAGAGGAAGTTGATTCATACAGTCACAGCTAGAGAGTACATGAGCATGTCTGAGACTTCACTGTCTTGCTTGAGATCACAAATACGCTGAATAACGGGGCGGTCAGGTTGCAAAATCCAATCTTCTTCTACCCTTCGAATGGAGGTCAGAAAGACAAACTGGTGTGGAAGGAAGCATCTTTTTTCTGTAATTGTTCTCCTCGCTGCTTGGGTTTTTAATACTCCAAACAATTTCACTATTCCAGACATTTCAGATGGACTTATGATCTAGTTTAAAGATCAGCATTGTATGATATTTGATTATGCTTGTAGAAGAAAAAACCCGCTATTCTGTAACTCAGATAAAGCTGTATCAAAAAAGAGCAGAATAAGTACTGTCAGAAATTAAATGAAAGTTTTTAAAATGTTAGCTGAACAGAGTTGCAAAGTTAAGTTGCTTGAAAGTTGCACATATGCGTATAAAATATAAAAATATATTGCAATAGTTATGTAATTATAATACACTATATAATATCATCATTACCTGTATAATGTCACATATTTTATTATTATATGCTATATCTTTTTGCTATATATTATTACGGAGAACAGTATTTCAGTGTGTATATATGCTTTAGTGACCACAAGTTCTGCAGTTTTGAGGCACATTGGCTACAAATTACTACAATTAAACATTATATGTGGAAGAATCACAGGGACCATAGCTTGGGTTATGCTGTCAATAATATGCTTGAGTTTATCCAGAGATGAGCTTACGACCATCTCCATCTCTGTTTCTAAATGTGCTAGCCATCTGGTGCAACTTATGTGTGTGGTTTGTTTTTTGTCTGGTTTTTTTTTTTCTTTTTTTTTCGGTGGGGGGGTGTGATGAATAGATACACACACATATAATGTAAGTTTTCTTTTGGACCAGTTTTGATGCTGCTGTAAAGCTGGTGTCTAACTGCTTTGGTTATCTAATTTCTAGTTATTTAGAAATGGTGCTAGAATAGGTGCTAGAGGCTTGTACCTGGCATGTTAATGGAATAGGAGAATAGAAGTGGGAGTATTTCTCTGTGGATCTTCTGTGGGGCTTGGAAACATGTTTGGATTGGCAGAGACTACTTTGTTGGTTTTTAAAATAAATAAATTCTGCCTGGAAAAAATGATGCACATTGTAAGTTCTTCAATGTATACCAAACTGAGTAGTCACTTCCAGGAAAGAGTCTGTCCAGAAAAATGGTGTAGTGTAGCATTGTTTTCTTCACTACTCTAAATGTGAGTCTCACAGACATTAGTAGATCCTGAAACCTGGGCTGGTAGTTCAGGGGTCTACTGCAGACTGCATTTCAGCCCTAAGCATATCAGAAAAAAAGATAAACCCTTCACTTACCCTGAACCTTGTGTTTCCTTAAAGTAGGTGCTCAGAAGCATAGCTTTCACTTCTGCCCAAAATTTTTCCTTTGGCTCTAAATTGGTCCTGTAGAAGGAACAACCAATTGAGTATTCATTGCTGTCTGTCCAAAAATACTGCTGTTTTGGTAGGAATTTTTGGAAACTCTTAAACAGTTGTTTCAACATGCGGTAGCTCAATAATACATGGTCTCCCTCGAACTATGTTTAAAATGTTATAGTGATGTATTTATAGTTTCTTATATTCTACTCTTAAGTGTATGGAATGTGCATGAAATGCAGTTGATGGACTGCAGTTGGTGCCAGACCGACACAAATAAAATCCCCTCACTATGTTCACAGGGATAATTAGTATGACTTTACATATTTTTCTTGCTGTTTTCCACCCCTGTGAATCTTGATTGAACTTGCTAATGAGTGTTAAAAAGAATACACCCCTTATTCTCCACACCTGTGATTGCACTATCTTGATGCTGTTGGGCTTTATAGGTGTTTAAGAGAGGAGATACACTATGTTCTGAGTGTTTTTGTGTGGAGTCTACAGCAACAGCTTTGTGATCTAGGGTTCTATGCAGCCTGCAGTTTTTCTGTGCAATTTGATGTATTCTTTGTTCTGCCCTTGTTTTTAATATGTTAATCAATTTTTTTTTTACTATTCCATTTGGAGATGCATGAGTGGAAGACATCCTGTACAAGTGTCATGTTTTAGAGTTAATTTTTTAAAATTATCTAGCTCTTGTTATGTTGCCATCTGTTTTCCTCCAGCTTGAAGAGGAAACAGCTGTTGTGAATAATCTCAAGATGGTATTTTTAATAAAGTCTAATGGGTCTGCGTACCTTCAGCTTGCATGTGTATCAGAGTGAATAAATGTGCCACTTAGGAGGGGAAATGTGGTTTTACGGTAGGAACTGTAATGAGTTTGGTAATGCAGTGATTCTGGTATGTCTCCTCCATAGCTGGATTTGAATGGAGAGATCTGTGTTAATGGGGCACACTTCACTTGCTTTAACTGTGTGTTTGTCTTGTAGAGGGGCTGCTCTCTGCTGCTTCTGCCCTCTGAGTGCAGTGATTGGCAGGCAGCTGGGGAGTTGGCTGAACCTGGTGGTGTAATGCAAAAACTAACTCATGGCCCTACCATGCCAAACTACAGTTTGCTGATCAAGCGGAGGCAATAGCTAGCTGTATTTGACCTCAGGGAAAGCATTGGAGATGGAGAGCCAGGGGCACAGCCTCTTAGGTTGATAGTATGCAGTTGTACAGAGTTAGATGCAGCATGTGCACCAAGAAACTTACAGGAAATATCATTTTTGGGAAAATACGTAACTCTCAGATGGAGAATAAATGTTACTGACGGTGAGTAGGGTATGGATGCACTTAAAGTAGCCAGCGGATGGTTACCTTGTGGGTTTCTTGATTGTGTTTTAGACTTCATTTTGGTAAGGAGTGAGGGACCTCATGAAAGAGATGATGTACAATGTAAGCTTCAATCACAGTGGTGATTCAGCTGAATTAAAGGGAAGGATAAATGGAAGTAGACAAGTTGACTCTCAAAGAATGCCTTGAAAAAACAAATTTAAATCAGTTTATTTGAGCTCAAGCATTGCGGAATGGACAAGATTTAGTACTGCTTTACACAATTGGCTTTCTTCACTGCTTTCTATCTAAATCAAAGGGAAATATCTTGTTAGGTCTGGAAAACTTTGCTGGATGAATAGTTATTTGAAGTAAGGGGGCTCAACAGTAAAGTGAGTGGAGGAGACTAACCAGCAGAGAGCATTAAGTGGTGGTCAGGGAGCATGGAATTGAAGAAAGAATGATGACTGATTGAATTGGATCTTTTTGTAAGTGGAGAGGCTTCTTTTTGTCAGAGGCTTTGCTGCTTTTGAGTGAGCCTTTAGATGATGGCGTTATAGAACAACACTAGTAAGAGTAGCCTTGGAAAGTGAGCCTGTAGTCCAAGTAATTGTGAGACTGCAGCCTCAAATCTTCCAAGAGTGTGCATCCCATAAACCTGTCCGAAATACATGTCTAATACCATGTGGTTACACAAGCTCTGTCCTGTTAGCTTTCATTGCTGTCCCACCTCTTGCAACAAGGCAAATGTCTGCAGTGTGAATCGGTTGGGAACCTCTACTGTGCCAGAGCTAGTTACTGCACAAGGTCTTTTCTGTCCTGAGATGATCTGTTCTGCAAAATGGATTTGTGTAGCACATGAACATGTGTGGTTGCACCATGTGGGGGAGGATGGGCAAGGAGCAGTCAGCTGGCTTGTGGCTGTGAAGCTACAGTGTTACTAAAACAGGTGAGAAAATCACTGCTCCCTGCTTAAAACCCCGCTCAACTTCTTTTTTGTCTTTTGGAGCAGAATGAGTGTGTTGGAAGTCCAAGAAAGTAAGAGACACTAATTTGCAATTCACTTAATAATAAAAATCAGTTATAATACTTGCCTTTGAGCTTTCCTACCAATTTTATGCTATTAAATAGTGTTTGCTGTCTCTCTCTGGAGGAATATCCTGTATGTGCTAAGAACATATTACTACAGAAACCAGTTCTGTTATATCTGGCTTTCAAAAGAGAGAAGCTCTGATTAATGACTATAAAAACTCTCAGGAAATAAGCAAATAACAGGGACCCAGAATGTTGTCACCTAAGTAGCTATTTCTTTTAAAGAGTGATATTTTTACTTATCTTTGCAAAAGATAAGCAATTTCTTTGGTTGAATAGTGAACTTGGATTTGTTTTCCCACTTGCAGGTGTATCTACTGCTTCACTTCTGAATTTACAATGGGAGTACTTTAATTTCCGAAAAAGTTAGACCTGGAGATATGAAACAAGCAGTTTCTTTTGCAGAAGCCCCACTAGTCAAATATATCAAAAGATCTGCAAAAGTCAGAACAGGTGCTTTCCTGTGCTGAAGACCTTTAACATTCATATTGACAAATGGTTCATTTTCTGGGAAGGCAGTGTCTTTGTTTAGATCTCATAAATTTATAACTGGCAGCAGGGTGGTGGTTATGGCATGGTTATTTGGGATGTAACGGTGCTGGAGTATGTAGAGGTGAACTTACGCCTCAGTGGGAACTGTTCTTGGGCTTCTGTCTGTGTTACTCTGTGCTTCTGTTCCATGTGCCTACCTTCTTACCACTCGGAGTTCCTCTGCCTCTCTATTTTGGTACAGTATACCTCAGGCAGCTTCCCATGAAGAGTGTCTTTTCTATCAAAGTAATTTCTGTCATGAAGCATTTTTTTGCCAGGTTGCTTTGCAGCTGTTACAGTACCTTTTTCATGCCTGAATTGGTGTTCTTTCCACAATAAAGCCTTTGGGAGCCATTTTTTCCTCTCTCTACGTATGTGATAATACTGCTGGAAGTACGCACTGCTAACAATAAGATATTTCCTGTCATGGTTACTGGGAGCTGTTTGTCTGCCTCCCCTTTTTGTTAGAAGGACCAGATGCTTTGTCTTCTACTCTGTGTTGGTAAATCCTGGTTTGTGTTTGATTTCCCCCTTGCTTGTGCTGTTCACAAGTAGGCAAGAGGCTTCCCAGACCGAGAGGATGCTGATCTTAACTTGCTGTGCAAGAGAGCCCTTTGGTGTAAGGCACGTTCGTCAGGCTGTGGTTTGGCTTTGCTGGCCTCTTTGTAGCTAGCCCTCACATGCAGTTCCTGCAACATCTCATGCAGTTGCATTAGCAAATACTGTAATGCAATATTCTGATGGAGCCTTTCATCTGAGGGATCTGAAACTGCATTTTTAGTATGAAGTGCTAGAGAGGGAGGTAGTTCAACTACAGAAGTTAGCTGTCTGACTTACTATGCACAATCACAGATGGAGTCTGCAGCAGAACTGGGATGGAATCCAGATCTTCAACCAAAAGAGCTGACTTCTTGCATGGGAATACAAACTTCTTGTGCAAAATAGCTCAGCTGTGTGGTATTGCTTTGTAAAAACCAATGGACCAGTTTTGAAACTACATGGAATGAAGAAGGGGTTAATGGAAGCTGAATGGCTTTCCATTCTTGGGTGATGTTTGTAAAGAAGCATTGGTCTTTTTTGGTAGCCGCATGTCTGGTGTGTTCATCCCTATCCCCCAGCATTAAAAATTACTACAGCGTGCACTTGGATTTGTGTGCACCTACTGTATGTAACTTGTGTTCTACCCTAAAAGGTAAAAATGGGCATTGATTTATCCAACAACTAGTCTTTGGATAGGCATGTCTATTTACATGCTTTAAGTTTTGCAGCTGCTTATTGTAAATGTCAGTGAGGAACTTTCTTACGGGCAGTGAAAGTGTGTGATACAATCCAGAAATTTACTTCATTTTATATATCATTATCAGAAGCATTCCCTGACTCCAGTCTGCTGTTCTTTTGTAAGCCATGAATTTGCACAGAGGTTTCAGGAGATTATTTGAAGACAAGCAGATATTGCACAGGTATAGCTTGGCCTATAGATACTTACTGACACTGGCTGCATGTGATTCCATAGCTTCACTTGACCCTCTGAATAAATATGAAAGGACTTTTTGCTTTTTATTTTCAAATTTGTGATAAAGCTAGTACATGCTGTATCTGCAAGGAAAACATGTCTATTATATTGCTTCTGTTGGGCTCTGAAAAATGAACTATAAGTTGATGTGTGTGTGTGGGGGTAAGTTATCACTGTTTCCTGCTTGATGTGCTCTGTAAACTGCTGAGGACAGGGTTGACCAAGACTTTGTGTATTGTGGACTTTTGGTGACTGAGTAATTGCAGCACATAACTGTGGATTTAAAGCTGTGAGTTTAAACTTACTTGGGTGTGTTGCTCTTACTGGCTGAGGAACAAGCTGGGTTTGATTTGGAAGTTTTCAGTATACGACTTCTTAATTAAGATTAACATCACTTTTCTATATATATTTTGTATTGCATTGTGTTTGGGAATGCTGTGCCTTTATACCTGCATCCTGTCAAATATCCTTCACCTGCCCTTCCCTTTTTAAAGCTTAATCCTCCCTTATCATGTATGGATGTTTGCATAGGCTTAAGCATTTCAAGGAAGAGAATGTCTTCTATGTTGGTACACCTCTCACTACAGTTGGACCTCTGCTACTGAAGCAAAGTCAGAGCAGGCTTGTGCTGTGTTAGACAGATTTGTGGAACTGAACATGTTTATAAAAATAAAACTTTGTGAAGGTATTTCAGAGCAGTTGCCAGTTGTCCTTCTTGTTTTAGAAATACCTCGCTTCTGTATAGGTAAATGAATTCTGCTTTGTCACTAGTAGTAAGTATGCAAAATACTTGGTATTTCCACAGGGCTTTACAGGCAATATGTCTTGCTCACCCCCTGCAGCTGATATGACTAACTTGTAAACTGAAACTAGAAGAATAAAAGAAAACTAACATCGATTGAGTTTCATTATATTAACACTTTGCATAGTTTAGAAAAGGAAAGTAGGTCACTTTCCATTTTTAATACCCTGCTTTATACTTTGCCTAAAAAACCAACAGCTGGATTGCAGACATTTCATGGAAAGTTATATGTTTCCCTGTAAATATGGATTTTAATCATATGAGCGTTTATAGAAATTACATGGGACTATTGTGTTTTTGGCTTAGATGTTTCTTCAAAATCTCAACTGCTTATACCAGTGACATGTTTTAGGTGCACACAGCTACACTAACTTCTGAACTCTGGTTTTGATATCAGTAAATAAGTAAATGATAAATGACTATTATAAATAAATGACTATGCTCAGCTTTTTGCTTGTTTTTCTGCAGTATTGTGCCTGTGTTATCTCTGCTCAGTGCTGAGGAGTGAAGAAGTAAATGTTTTTTCTCTTCCTTTAGTTACTGAAGTTGGATAGTCTAGCATTTGGTTCTCATCACATTGCCTGCACAATGAGTCATTCTTTCTTGGTTAGGTTTGTTCCTCAGGCCAAGATTCATGTGATGTTCGCCCTTTAAGGGCAGTCAGATTAGTCACTGTTTGAAATCTTGTTTAAAAAATAAAATGCACCACAGGTTGATGCCTTGCTTACCAGTTACATGCTTTCCCCCCCCTCCCCTGCTTGCTGTTTGAGTTCAGCAGCATCATTATATTGAGAAATGTTTTGTAGTCATGGTAACTGATACTTTATTGGATTCCCACTGAAATTAGCATATTAAATTCAGGACTTTTGGTACTAGCAAGGAATTGTCTGTAAGGCAGGTGAATTTAAAGTAGTTCAGTGTGCTAAAGTACATCTAGCTTAAACTTGGGCTCCTTTCATTATGCTGTTAAGAGCAAAAACTACATTGCAATTGTGGTAGTAGTTTGAACTTTGTGAAACATGCAAATTTAAAAAAAACCAGTGATAATAATAAAAATTATTAACACGGATGGCCTCTTATGTTACTTGAATTGGACTTGAAGTATTTGGGGCATAAACTCTCCTTGCAGAAATATCTGTACCTGGAAATGTTTGATGGGGGCAAGATCTGATGGAGGTTTCAAACAACATTAGGACGGTGGCAGAGTTTCCAGACCCTATTGTGCGATATGTTGTTATGAAGGCTCTTGAAGTTCTTTATGTTGGTACTAGAAGATTTTAGGGGTGATGGTTCATTGTGGGAAATAGCAGTCTGAAAGTCTAGCCACGCAGAAAATCCAAGGTGGCTAGATCAGAAGTAGGAAGAGAGGGGAAAAATACCTACTGTGTGGTTGTAAACACTTAACCTGGATGCTGATGTTAGCCGGCTAGGCTCCCTATCTAGTCAATGGACAGCGAGAGGAACTCATTCAAATTACAGTTCAGAAAACCAGTTATGTTTGTGCCCCGAACCCTCTTATACAGGAGTCTGTGTGAACAGTAGATGTTAATGCTGGCACCTACATTGTGCAGAATGTTGAATTGTATGAGTATCCATGGGAGCAATGTCTGGTTTGTGCCTTGAGAGCGAGTCAGGGTTATGACAGGGTGGAGGATTGGAAGTTGGTGAAATAAATGGCTATAAACACTGTCTTAGTTCATAGATGAAAGCCTGAGTAGAAGGAAAGATGAATTAATGTTCCACATTAAACTTTGATTCTGGCTCTTTTGAACAGCATTATTTTCCATCTTGTAAGTTGCTAACAGTGTTTTGATAGGAAAATGCTCATGAAGTAGGCAAAGATGCAGACCAGTGGGGTAGAAAACTAGATTATCTGTAGAAAGTTCAGAGAGTGGAGTTTGGTGTTTTTTGGTTTTTTTTTTTTTGTGAAGCTTTTTGTGGTGGTCTTGTTCTGCCTCCAATTTTCAGCTGATTTTTACAGATATCAGATGCTCACAACCGTTATTAGTTCAAATGGTTAGTTTTCCTTTCATTCTGTGCGAGACAGATGCATGTAGTGTCTAAACAGACAAAAAAATTCAACTTTGGATGAACTTTGTGGGTGTGGACAAGCAGCTCATAGGGAATGCCCAGCTTCCAAAAATTATTCGCAGTTTTGAAAAATGCTCAGCCTCTGCATGACTACCTGCAAACAAAATTTATTTTTGAATCTTGCTCCCATTTCTATAGGAATAACCACTGAAATAAAATAGACCTGTGTTTCTTTGAAGTTCATTTGCTCCTACTGCATTGGCTTCCTCTGGAAGACAATATGACCCTGTACTTTGGCAGTTACTTCTTTGGTGCAGAGATGAGTATGTTGGGTTAAAGCTTTAGCCGAAGTGAATCGGCTTGTATACTGTGAGGTGGCGACCTGACCCTGTGACTTTAGGTCAGGCAAGAACAAGTGTACAAGAGCAAGCAAGAACAATCTGGTACACTGTCAGCTTGCAACTTGGAAACCTTCAAAGACTTAAGCTTAAGTCTATCCATATGCATGTATTTTGGACTTGCATGGACTTTGGCACTGTGAAGAATGGATGCTATTGGGAAAGGGGAAACCTTACTATTACTGTTACACTGTAACTCATAAGGAAAGAAGCTTAATAATACTTTTCAATTTGTATGAAACTGAAAGAAACAGTTTTAATGTTTTTGATTTCTGTTTTTTCCCCTCACTCCAGAGTGAAGTGGCCTATTTGGATCCAAAAGTTTCTTCACTTCTTCAGTACTTCTTTACTTTCCCTGTCACATATACTAGCTAACTTCCTTTGTTATTCTGCTGTCAACAGGTCTGAAAATATTTTAGGATGTTCTTAAAACTTCTCTTGCTAAACACTGTTTCTGGCCATCAGTGTGTTCCTCTATCATCATCATCTCCTCTTTCTCCTTGTGAAGAAATCTTTGGTTGCCTTTTGTCTTCGCAAAGGTGCCTTAAGAGGATGGAAATGTAGCTTGTCCACTATAGCTCAGCTTGCTAGTGAAGCAGTCTGGCTGCTGTTGACTCTGTTAAAGGACCACTTTAACAACAGAGGGTGTTGAGCAGCACTAATCAGAGGGGGTAAAGGAATATTCCTTACATGAACCCGGGGAGAACACTGATTGTTTAAATAAATAATAATGTCTATATAATAATGCCAAATAGGAATCTGAAAATACTGAGAGGTTAGCTAATGTTGTATGTATTGTTCTTATAAGGTGGGATGGCATGGTTTGTTTTTAGACAGAGCTTTTAGCTGCTTGTGATTTATGATTTTATGAAAGTCCCTTTTCTTCATACCAAAATATACCCATTTTTCTTTAAATATACTTAATATTTGAGTGGCAAAAACACTTCTGTCCTTTGAAAACAAGAAAAAATTAAGAAGCTGAGGAGACAGAATTACATAGAAATGCTTGCACTTCAGAGAGAAGTTATTGCCTGAATTTATGTTAATATACTTTATCTTCATGCAGTCCAGGCAGAAGGACTTGTAGCATGTCTTTCTGTAGAGCCCCATTAGACCCAGCAGAACTGTGCTGGTGGGCTTGCAGAGTGACCGAGTGGAGGTGACAGCTCAGCATGTCAGAGCATTCGGAAGTCTGCAAAGAGCAAACGCAGAAGACAGTGGTAGGTGACATTGTCTTTTCCTCCCTATACCTAGGTCAGTTTGTCTTCAACTATATTTTCTAATTGAAAATTTTAATTCAACGACAAGTCAGGAATCTTCTGCTGATGTGTCTTAAAAATAAGTGATTCTTTAGTAAAGCCCGCTGACGTGGCAAATTGAACATTTAGGATCTTGGATGGTGATGGTCCAGTTCTGTCAATGTGTGGATATTCTGTAACTAGCTGCTACTAGAAATTCTTGGGGCAAACTGTTTGGTGGCAGTAGTCAAAGCAGTCCGGGCTTCAGACTAGAGGCATGTTGTCCCCTTTCTTTCCACAAAGAAATCAATAGGTCTGTAGATCAGTTGCAGTGTATCCTTGCTTGTTTGCAGTCTTAAGAGTTTAATTGCACAGCATTGCAAACTGGCAAGTGATCACTTTGTTAGTCAAGCTCAAATACTTCTAAGCGTCTTAAAATGTCATAAGCAGAGATGCTATTGGTTTTGTTTGATTAATAAGACTACAAGCTAGCAACAAGAAATTAGCAGCACCTATGTAAAATGTTGTGCATTGTCAGCATGTATCTGTGCAATACAGGCTATGCAACAGTGAAATAAATCTTTGAGGTAATTTAAAATGTTTTTAAAGTCCACCAGCATGGAGAAGTCACCTGTAGATCATATAAGGCACCAAACTTAGGAATGACTAAGTAAGATTTATTTTTGTTTCATTCTACTAGAAAAAAGTGCTTTGTAAATGAAGATCCAGTAACTAAAGCAAAACAAATATTGTGGATGACTTGGATAATGTCCTAATCTGAGCATTCTGTTCAGTACAGAGGTGTGTTTGCAACATAGCATTTGTCAGCTGCCTAAGACTGCAACTAGAAAGTGATGATTTTCCTTAAATTAATGTTTTCATTCAAAACCCATCTATAAGTAAGTATGTAGTCTGAGAACTGGTTATGATCACAATTTTTTTAAAGGATTTTCTTTTACATGGTTCCTTAGTACATATGATGCTCTTTGCCTATGAAGGAACAAATGAGGAATATGTGGAGTAATGAAATATCAAGACCATGTGAAGTTTGAAGTAGTTGTATTCTTGCCTGTGACTGGCTTTAAGGGAAGCTGCTAATTACTGCAAGTTTGGAGAAGGATGTTTCTGTGTTTGGATCTTTACATGGAAAAATGAATTTGATCTCCTTGTAAGAAAGTACCTATTTTCACTGTTTTTGAAGAAAGGGTAACGGAAAGCAAGTTGGGGAGATTTTGAAACCTTTTCCTCTCCCTTACGATGATTAATTTTGTAATAGGAAGAGTGTTCTGAATATGGGGAGGACACTCTGCTCAGTTAATTCCTAAATCTTAGGTGGTTTTCAAGATTGCCTTGAACTGATGTTCTCCGAGTCACCCTGTTTCTCAATAGCTAGGTTTTATTGTGGTTTTGAACACTGTGGGGCCAAAGGGACAAACTGAACTTGGTCTGAACTGTATCCTGTGAAACTCTGGTTAGTGAAGATGTTTCTAAATAAGTAATTATAAAGCAAGAGCAGTCGTGGACAACAGAATCATTAGAGGTAACAGTTATGGTTTTTTAATATTGCCGGTAAAGCTTCAACTCTTCAGCAATCACTCCTTTTGTTACTAGATTTTAATCTAAGCAAAGTGCAACCTTTGGTAGATTTGTATTTTTCATGTTACTGTAAAAGTTTTAATGTCACTTGTTGTGATAAAGTGATTAATGTCCTGGAAGAGAGAGGGCATCATTCCTTTTTCATTGCTTACATTTGTGTGTGTTTGTTTTTGGTTTTTTTTTTTTTTTTTTTACACAGCTATAGCTTTTTGTTCTACACTAAAATTGGGATGTATGTAGATAAAAATAGTCCTTTTTTTTTTTTTTGGTCACCTGGCTTTTGTTTTTATGTGTGAATAATATAAACGAAGGCAGGTGAAAATAGATACTTATTTTCACAGAAACTTCTTTTTGCTTATGCTGATGTTTTTGAGAACATTACTTCTGTTCTTTAGCAATGACTAGGCTCCTTACTGTAGAGCAACTATCTTAAATTATCCTAAAGTACAAGAACTCTCAAAAGGGAACAGTTGAATTATTGTTGGATTTCGGTCACGTCTTGTTTGATGTTGTAAATCATTTGCTTGTATTTCCTGTCTCATACTGTTCCTCTAAAAATAGCTGAAATTGCTTGCTGTTTGCCCAGTGCAGCTCCATGATGGAATAGCCTGTTTAAAGTTACTTCCTCTCAGCTCCTCTGCCCCTCCTGCAGCCTGAATCCTCTCCCTCATGGCCTCCCACAACAGATGTTCAGTGACTTAAACTTTGCTGAGAGAAGGTATTTGGTAACTTTAGGAAGCTGATTTTCTTTTTTAAAAAAACAACCACCATGAAAACCAAACCAACCCCCCCCAAAACCCCACCTCAAAAAACAACAAAACCAACAAAAAAACTGCACAAGCCACCAATCTAAACGAAGGTCACAATTCAGAGACACAGAACAACCTGTAGCCAGTCCCTACATTACTGAAACTGGTGGGAAAAACCTCAAGAGCCTCTATCAAATGCACCTGGGAAGTTGCATGAGATGATACTTTGCATCAAGACACATCTTCAAAATATAAGCTGGGTTGAAAATTAGTAAGTGGGGAGCTGAGTCTAACATTGTATCAACACAGATAAAGAGACAGTTTGGTTAAATCATGGGTTTTTCTGCAGGAATACAAGAAAGTCACATCAAAGAAACTTGGAATGCTAACCCCAGAGTGCCACAGGAAAACTGAATTTGAATGAAAACTCCTTGAGAACATCTTTTTCCTGGCAGTATCCTACTTTAAAATGATCTCTTCAAAGTGTCCTTTTACACAAAATAGCTTCAGTCTTGTTAAAAAGCAGCTGGACTGTACAGTTTTTTTGTGCGATTATGTTACCATCCTAAGGGAATATTTAGAGAAACCTGATTCCTGCTGTTAGACCATTATATTGGCACGTAGCATGCAACCAGTTATGTTAATGAGTTGAGGAGAATTATGCTTTTCTTGTACAAACTAAAACCTTAATTTTGCAAGCAGCTCTCATGGAACTTGCTGTATAGATGTCTTTGCTCTCAGCCCTGGGATTTGATTGAACAGCCCTTGTGCTGTGAGCCCTTAAGTACTTAAGATCATGACAAGATCTTTTGAGCCTCCTTGGTGTTTGTTGCCTCTTACAGGAAAAGTAAGGCTGTCAGCCTGCAGCTTCTCATTGCTCTCCAATGAAAATATCCTTGGCTGCTTCTGTTATGCCCGGAACAGTAAAGGCAAGGTATTTGGATGGTCTATTGGACCTACAGGGCTGCAAAAGGAGAACTGGGATGTCTGATCACATGCATATAGGAAAGGGAGTTTGCCTACTAGCCATTCTGAGTGATAGATCTGAGTCTGTCCACCATGGGGGCTATACCTGATTAGGCTTAGCTATTGTTACAGCTGATAGAAAGGCCTGTCATTTGCTGTCTTGGAACAGCTTTTGATCACCAGAAGATCTATGTGAAGGTTCCTAACTGGTACAGAGTAAGTTTATTCACGTGAGGGGAAAGGGTGGTAGTGTAGTAGTATGGCACCATGTGCACTTGTGAAGTGAATTGTCCAAAAGGGATTTTAAGATGCCAAATGTTCCTGTCACCAGGCTGTGAAGGCGGTAAAACTCCACTAGAAGTACTAGATCTAAGTAGGTATAAGCAGTTTTTGGCAGGGAGATACCAGCTGGTGGTGGTCTTCAGTTTAGTGCCAAAGGATTTGGGGTTGATGCTGCTTATTGCCCCTAAGCCAAGAAGGTTTCCATGTGAAGCTCTTGTCTAAAAAGTTGTAATTAATACAGTGTGCTTTGTTTCCTTGCTGGTTACTTGCTGAAGCAGTGCTAGCGGTGGTATCAAGTTGCTCTGGGGTTGTTGCTATGGCCTGGGTGGTCAGTATTGTTTTGTTGAGGAAGTGCTTTCCCTGGAGTCTTCTAATGTGATGATCATTTCACGTGGAAAGAGGCTGGCAGGCAAGGGCTTAGATTAAGAACAGGTCATCTAAAAATCTCATTTTTCAGATCATCAAAATCCGTTCACAGATGGCTATTTTTGACCTGGTTTAGAAATCTAATGCAATCTGTCTCTGCATGAGAGCAAAGTGTGTGTGTGTGCATGTGTATGCACACATAAATACCTACGGTTAAAGCAAAGAGATTGTTGGACAAATAGTGTTTCTAGCCACATCTGTTTTGAAAGAAATCCTATTCTTTTTAATATATCAATTTTCTTTATTAGATATTTATGAATTTCATGTGTTTTTCGTATTTTCAGGCTGTGTGACCTATGTACGGAAGTGGAGGGGAGAGAACATTTTTGACACTTGGCATATACTGCCTAAAAAGCGTTTATTGTTTTTAGATTACTACAAAAGTACATAAGAATACTAAGCTACTTACATAATCTCCATAGTTGCACTGGTACACCGGTTCTTGGAACTTCACTTTTTTTTTTATTTATTGCTTTTTCCTATTTGGAAAGGCAAAAATGAATTGAAGCTTTCTGTTCTGAGAGGAGCACGTAGTATGTCTACATACAGGAATTATATACAAATGTAACTATATTCTGCTTTCAAACACTATGTTAGTTTCACATAATTATCACATGGCTGTTTAGTAACTAAATTGGTTTCTGATGTGAATAGAAGTTTTCTAACTATGACCATTTCAATATTAAATATTTTTTCAATATATCCCTTTTGAGATATTGCAGTCATACCCCTCCCCTTATTCCCACCTCACCCCCAAAAAGCACACCTTGCAAAAAAAGAATTGCTTTCTCAACATTCAATGCTAATGCAGCTGTTTCTGTTCAGTTTAAATTCATGCATAGGCACAAAAGTTAATGTGCTTCTAGGTATTTCTGCATGTTTTAATTGATATTGAGTCGTATTATATTTCTGTTTGAATTAAAATTACTTTAAGTATTGATTATAAACTTGCTGGCATCTTAATATTTTACATATATGCTGGGGTTTGTGCATGAGGAGCCTTCTAAGCATGAATCGTGATAGAGAACTGAGCTCTGTGTGTACATACATTTTCCTTTTTCTGTTTTTGCTTGATCTATGGATGTTGAAGGAATAATGCTTTTTCATAGGAAAGAAAACTTGAAATGAGTGCTTAAGAATTTTTTTTCGGAGTCCAGCATCTCTATTGGTATAGAGAGCTTAAGGGAGAACAGAAATACATTGCTGCTCTGGTTTTGCTCTTGACATGCTTGCCTACGAGCTTCTTAGGAGAGTGTTTTCCTGAATATGGCAGAAACAAAGTGGATTGCTGTTGGTTTGGATATGTTGCCCTTTTCAGATTTTAGGTATTTTGTTTCTGTACTCAAGTCTTTCAGCATGCTCCCTGAAGTCAAACACTGTGGCATTGAAAGCTCAGCTGCTTTTATTGGGTTTATTTTTTGGAGGTAGATTTTTGTTTGTTTTCTGAAATAGTTTGGGAAATGATTCTCCCATGCTATCTTGATAAAATCAAATACGTTGCTGGTAGAAGACAGCGAGCTAAATTTGTTGACATGTTACAAAGCCTTCCTTAATGCACTCAGATTGGCAGATGTGTGCTGGTGACCCAATACTTAGAAGCATAGGAGTAGCAAATTTTGTTCCAAAAGGTAGAAATAATGTCTGGCTTTTGTGCATTCTCTGCTTTTCGGAAAGTTGCACCTGGGGAAATATGTCAAAAGCAAAGATGACACAATGTCAAGTATCTAAATTCAATTAAAAATACCAGATGCTTAAAAAAATTTAAGGTGTCAAAACCTTAAGGAAATGTATACATGTATGTATATATTTGTTTATTCCTAGAAACATCTTCAAAGCTTTTTTTCTTGTTTTACCAGTTATGCTCCCAAGCATCTAAGCAGTGCTCTTCCCTGCCATGTATGCAGAAGAGCCCTTTTTTCTTGCTTCCCTTTTATTACTAGTGTTTTAGCAGAGCAGGAATGTATAACATTGGAAGGAACAAGATGATGGATGAATATGGTTTTGAGACATTCATTCCTCTTTTTCCAGCCTGTTGTGTTCCCTGTGCCTAGCTCAAGCTAAGCTATCTGTGCTGCCACGGTAGTCATTTTTCAACTGTAGTAACCCAGTATTCGTGGGGAGAAGGTAGCAAGACAGTGAAATATTCAGAATTGTATAGCCTATTCTTCTAAGACTTGTCCAACATACCTAATGATAACTTCTCCATAGTTGAAATCAGCTCCTTGGTGTTGAGTGCATCACACAGTTAAATTAGGACCCATGTATATTAGAAGTGCAAGGATACATAGAAAGAAAAGCTATAGCAAACTTGAACTGATTATTCTGCCACTGTAGCTCCAAATGGAAGCCTTACACTCCAGAACAAAGTGCTCGTGTATTTTAAATTGTCAAGGACTTAGACATCTTAAGAAACATTCTGTTTCTTCTTAGCAGAAGTGGAAAACTGAGGGTTTTGAAGGTAAGTGTATTGACCTTTTTTCTGCAAACCCTGTCCAAATTCTTTAGCATACAGGTACTTCACAAATATGGAGAGGGGGGGGAAAAAAAGTGGATCTGCCTCTTGAAAATACAATTGATGAAGATGCCTATTCTATACAGATAGGTTAAATGATGAAATTCTTGCCCAAATTAAATGATCTCTTGCCCAAATTAAATGATCTCATCAACTCTGGTTGTTGAGAATATGGAAACGGTGCATGATTGTATCAAGTATTCTGGGCTTTCTGTTTTTTTCATTTTGGTAGTAGCAGAACCAAAAAAATACTGAGCAAATTGTTCAGCTTCATTGTAGATGGCAAAACAGTGCCACAGAGGGAACGTTTTTGTCTTGGAGGAATCTAAAGAGCAACTGAAGCTCTAACAGAGCGCATTTGTTGACATAAAATGTCTGGCTAGAGAGCTGAGTCTTTAGCTATGCTTGAAAGCTTGACAAATTTTTCTTTCTCAACTGCTCAGTGCTGGAGGAATCTAAACAGCCATTGGCTGGTGCCAGTGTTGGGAAGAAACCATGGTGGTGTTTTTTTGGTTTGTTGTTGGTTTTTTTTTTTTTTTGTAAGCTTCTTCTTAAGTCAGTAACATGATTAATATATTGGGTTGGTCAATTAGTCCCTTGTTCTAGTCTCAGTGGTTTTTCAGGGCCTTTTTCCAGTTTGAAGAAAGAAATTACTGTAAAATGCCTTCTCCCTCTATCTTCCTTCTGTGCCCCACTTTCTAGTATTGTGATGGAGGTGAGCTTTAATTTGCTGTACAGACTGTGCAGGCAGTCATTTTCTAGCAATGCTAAATGGTGTCTTCCTTTGCATTGCATTTAGGTTTCAATATTGTGGGCTTTTCTACTGTAAGTCTTTTAACAAAGAGGAGACCTGAGTTTTCAAAATACAGTTCTTAGAGGGCTCTGACATGACTAAGTATTAACTTTAAGAGCATAAGTGAATATTGTGCACATCAGAAAACTGGAAATCAACATCACAAAATCCGGAATTGGTTTTGTGTCTGTGCGTTCATGTTGAAGTAGGAAGTAGAAGAGTGCAGAAAAAGGGAAACTGCATATTTTTTTGGTTTAATTTTGAGCTTGAAAAGTTTTGTCCCATTCTCTTGGAAGAACCGTGAGAATAGTGTGCCAGCCCCAGAGGAAGACTTCCTTATCGTTCTGCTATTGAAACTCTTCCTGTTGACACACACGCTCTCTCTCTCTGGGGAACTTTAACCGGTCATCCAGAAAAGAGGCTGGTTTCATGTGACTTTAATGTGAGAATAGATAAGAGAAATTTGGATGCTTGGGACTTGGGGAGAGGAGACAAACTCAGAGACCTCAGTCTGTGTGAGGCTAGTACACTTGATTTGTAACTTGCTTGAACGTGGACTAATACGAGTAAAAGTTGAAGGTTTACTATGGCAGAGTAGACTTCAGTGCAGGCTGAGTGAGCCATCAATAATCCTCAATACATTTTTGGCTAGAGCTGCTGCAGTTAAACTATTGCTAATACTTCAGCTTAGTTTAAAGACACATTGAGCATGCGAACAGATGTTCCAGTCACACCTTTGAATTACAGCAGAGACAGCTTTTTTTATACAATGTCTCGCAACTCTGAAGGAAGTGGGAAGAATGCTATCAAGTTGCATCAGCTGACCTGAGAAAGCAAACTTTAGAAGAACTCTGAAGTGAGGCATTACTGTCTGAAGCAATGTTTTCATGTCGCTTTTCAATGCCTCTTTGTATGTTCCATGGTTAGCTTTAGAGAATGTATGCATGTATGATCACCCATATACAGGCCATTTGTGAGAAGTGTGGATGTGTGGCGTTTCCAAGAGCATGTCATGAGTCAGTTAGCAAACGTGTGCGAACAGTGTGCCAGAAGGAGATCACAGGCCAGAAGACATGGAGTCCTGTGTCACTTTATGCTTTTCCTTTAAAGCTGAGGATGCAGGTTGGCTTAATCTTTCCTTGCTGTAATTCTTCAGTATTTACATGCACATGCATCAGAGTGCTGTTGAACAAATCTGCAGAAAGGAAAAAGTATGTCTTTACTGAAGATAG
This sequence comes from Aquila spilogaster, assembly GCA_024606505.1. Lineage (NCBI taxonomy): Eukaryota > Metazoa > Chordata > Aves > Accipitriformes > Accipitridae > Aquila > Aquila spilogaster. Next base: position 37,980 of record JANHGO010007608.1, read on the forward strand.
GGTTGAAAGAAGCAAGATGATTCTGTTAATAGTATGAAGCTATTTGGGAGCTGGAGACTGGGAAAGCGTGTGTCTAGTAAGATGCACTTAAGCTGAGCTGCAGACATCCGATAAAAAGTTGTATTTGTTGCTGTCATTTAGAGTTCCCTTATCTACTGGCAAACAAACCTGTGTTCTCTTGGTCTGTGCATTTTTAGTTTTAGACTTTTATTTTTATTCCTTGTATTTTTACTAGGAGAGAATGATCTAGTTCTCATGGTATGTGCTAGTAATTTCCAGGTACTGAAAGAGTGAAGGTAAATAAGGCCACATGCATTGTAGACTTACATTTAGTCATTCTTTGAGAGTTCTAAGTTTTGTCTTTAGAATTAAACTGCTCATCCACATAGTGCTAAGGTGCTCTAGCAAAGCAATGAGGAGCATTACCCAATTTCCTGTCTGAGAGTTTTATCAGTCTGCCAAGGAAATTTGGTGCTCAGCTTTGGTTATTAATGGACATGTAGAGGGGAAAGCTGTGGTTTTATTCTTGTTTCATACTCTCATGTTTTGTAGTCTTTGTAGTCTTTTGGTTACCCTTAGTTCCTCAATCCTGTGTCTCTTTTGCGGGGGGGGGGGGGTTGGGGTTCTCTTTTTGTTAAATATACAATAATGTAAATGTTTCTTGTCGGGGTTTTGAAACAAATGTTTATTACAAAGAATATTCATGACTTGCATGGTACCTTAGGCAGCTTCAAGTGCTAATTACCTCCTCAAAGTGCTTTGAAGTCCAATGTGGTGAAAGGCTGTTGGCTGTAACTAAAGTGACTGTTTTCCATCGCCACATCTGTGGAGGGTGGTGGAGCTGGGGGTCAGTCCTCATTTGCTGTGTTCTGGTAATGCCTTAGGATAAAACCAGTGGGCTGGATCAGAAAGCTTTATTACCATGTTGTATTGTGTTCCCGGTATCTGATAGGAGGACTGATCAAAACCTAAACACAAATTTGGAAGGAAGCAGTATGTACCAAATACATGCAAATAAATCGGACGCAACAAACTGTTGAGTTGTTGCTGGCTACTGCTGAGCTCTAAACGCAGTGACTGTCAGGACCTGCTGCCTTGGATACAGAATACTGCTGCTAAGTTTAATAGAGACTTCACATTTGGGAAGAAAAATACAATGTAATACTTGCTTTAGCCATGTTGCTGACACTGCATTAGTTGACAGATGACTAATTTATGGATAAGTCTTTAATATGTAATCCTTGTGGGTTTTTTTTCTTTCTTGTCTTTAGGCGAAGCCAAAAATCTTCCTACGTATCCGGGGCCAAACAAGATGAGGGATTGCTACTGTACTGTAAACCTGGACCAGGAGGAGGTTTTCAGGACCAAAATAGTGGAGAAGTCATTATGGTAACAAATACACATATACACATTCTGTTAACTCTTCTCATTCTCTGCTTGCTAAGTTTGTTTAATGTTCCAGAGATACTTTTTTTGGGGGGGGAGGAGGGAGGATGAATATGATCCTTCTAGTTTTAAGAACCCTAGTGGTAGAACTATTCATGTCATGATTCCTATTTCGGTATATGGGAAAAGGTCTTCACCAAGGCAAGCCATATTAACTATTTTCCTAAGCCAGTACTCCTTTCTTTCTGCAATATTTGTTTTGAACTTCCTCAAGCTTTTTAGATCTCAGCTTAGAAGGGAGCACTGAACTCCATTTCGTGTCTACGCTTGGTGTTTTGCACTGGTCTAGCTACCCTAATGGGTGGAGTTAGGGATTTTTTTTTTTTTTTTTCCTGTCATGAGGCTGCAACTGAAAGGAGAGGTTTGAACAGAAGATGCCTGTCTGATTATCCTGGACACTTCCTGTGAGATTGTAGAAGCTAAATGTAGAATGAAACAGAACGAGAAGCATGTAGCAAAACTTAAAAACGTTTTCTCCTGGAAATCCCCAAACATCAGAAAAAGAAAGGGAACCAGGCTGGGCGTGTATGTATATGCTGGCAAGTGAGGCTTTTTTGGGAGTTGAGGCTAAAGTAACAGGGTGGAACAGTCAAGTTTATAACTTTATATCTTAAGTGGGAAAAGAGTGAGAGTTGAGTGATACAGTTAGGAATTTATCTTGTTGTTGCAAATAATTTACTTTAGGAAATAGCTCTAGACCCCACCCCCACCCCCTCAGAAGTACCCAACGCATTTAAGAATGTGAGTCTGAGTAGCTTGAGGTGGGATTTATTCCCTTAAGTTGCTTTAATTGCTCTCGCCCATCATTTTTTTATGTCTTTAAGTCTTTATTCCTCATCTCATATTCTGATACGGTGTACTGGGGTCCATAATGGAGACTTCTGTTTCTTGAGGCATTTAGATTGGCTAAACATAATCAGAATGATGATGCTAACACTTTCTTGTTCGTAGTGTACTGTATTAAAAAAAAAAGTGAAAAAGGAAAGACTGATCTGTATGCTTTTTTTTGTTGTTGTTGTTACAGTAACTTGCATGCAGTGTCCCTGAACCAGTTGTTTCTCTAAGAGTGACTTTAACTCATTTAAATTCGTTTAGCCCCCCTGCTCACAACTAGAAGTAGCACAGTGGGGTTTTTTTGCTGCATTATCATTAGTGCTTTGCAGGGAAGTGAAAGGTGGGGAGTGGGGCTGTATGAGAATAGTTGATATAATTTCCTTGAACTAATCTAAGTATTTTTCTGTCGAGAAAATAAACTCTCAGTAGTAGGAATAAGCAACAAGTGTAATTCCTTCAGTGGGAAAAATTCCATCTCTCTTTAGATATCATTATAAAGCTGAAGAGGTATGCTGAGGCTGTGCAGAACTGGAAGGTTTCTGGTTTCCTGTGGAGCTAAGTTCTTTTCATTAATTGAGGTGAATTCAGAGGAGAGCAACACAATGATCAGAGGTCTGGAAAACATAACTGATGAGGAAAGGTTAAAAGATTGGAATTGCTTAGCCTAGATAAGAGGGATGAGAGTAGATATAACTATGTAAATATATTAAAAAACAAAAACAAAAAAAACCCCCAAACAACAAATGCCCCCAAAAAACGTAAGAGGGGGGGAATTGCTCTGTATGTCCAGTATGGATATTGCAAGTAGTGATGGACTTAAATTGCAGTGGGGAAGGAATTTTAGGTTAAGGTTTGTTGTGAAGAAAAATCTTTTTGTTGTTAAAGATTCTGAAGCACTGGAATAGGTTGCTTTGGTTTTTCCATATTTATTGCTGAAGTCTTTTAATAGGTTCTGTATAATCAGTCCTGACCAAAATATGGGGATCTTCCTGCTTTGGAACAGTGGTGGAGCTCTCGAAATCCCTTTACAGTCCTATTTTCTTTGATCTAAAGGTTGACTAAAGATGATCTCCTCTGTCATTGTTTCTTCTCGCAGTGAATTCCTATTCTCAGGGGTAGTGTGCCTTTTCCCTCTGTGAGCTTCTACTTGCAAGTATTATTTCTGAAAAACTTGCTTCTTCACAGTCCTTATATATCCACTTATAGACACTGATATCAACTGAATTTTGCATTTATCCATATAGGTGTTTCTCTGTCCTTGTTTTTCTGTTGCATAAAAGAAAAGCAGACAAAAATCCCAAATATATGAATGCTAGAACTGGGATGTCTTCCCAATCTGTGATTAGGAATTGCTCTTATTTAGTGAGGCATACTCAAACAGCTACTTAATCTTTTATGGCTGTGTTTACATCTATTAAAACAAGTGCATAGAATTCCAGAGGAAGATGTTTTTCAAATGATTTCAGCCCCTATGCAGTCGTCTATTGTTTTTTGTAAGACTCTGAGATGAGCACATAGCTGAGGAGCCAGTCATGCTGTTACATTCTTTAATGCTTGTTTGTAAATTGATTCAACCCATTGAGTAACTGTGAATTATTGGGCAGGCGAGGCTTATGTGCCCTAAGGCCCATGTAATTTGTGTGAAGCAGAGAAATACCTGCTTTCATGTACAGTGTTTCTTTGCCAGGCGCTTGCTAATGTAATAGTGAAGCATGTGTTGGGTCCCTTTTTCTGAGGTATCACTGCTGTGATATGCAATGTTAGATGGGAGCAGGGATGTGAAGCTGGGCCAATGCATGACTAAAATAATTGAATCCTGCCTGAACATCTGTGTGGCTGGCATTGAAGTGGGTGACACAGCCTTTGACTACAGTTTGAAGGGGAGAACACTGGCTCTGCTCTGTTGTTCATGTCCATTTTCTACTTCCTATCACTTCATGGCTGACATGGGGGTGGCTTGCTATAAAGTAAGTTTTAAGAATTGCCTGTATTCTCACTCATACTGGTGAGTCCCCCACCTTCCAGTAAGCTCAAAAAATTATTTTCATGTAGTCTGTGGAAAAGAAGATGCTTTTTGTGAATGTCTGAATTGAAAGGTGTTTCATATTCAGCCCTAGCACTGTTGACTCTGAAATGATGTCTTCTCACTCAGATTTGCCCTGGAGAAGCTTGTTTTCCAGCATATCTGCATAAAATGACTTTCTTATCTGCAGGAAAAGGCTTATAATTAAAGTCATGCTGAAACACTGTCTTGTGTACTTGGGAATTCAAGGGCTGCTTGCCCTTTTTTTTTTTTTTCTTTCTTTTCTTTTCTTTTTACTCAGTTGAGCTTTCCAGGCAGGCCTTCTCCTGATGTAAAGCTTAAATAGAACTGGCAAACGGGAAAAGGAAGCAGTTATCTCTCCTTCCCAGAGGGGCTTGGATGAATGTCCAATTCTGGCTTGCTTGGGATATCTGTGACAGAGCCTTCAGACTGACTCATGATCTCCTGTGTTTTATCCTGGGACAGTGTAAGAAGTTGCCTCCCAGAGCTCTGTCCTGATGTTCTGCAACAGATTTTTATTTTATTAGGCTGTGGCAGAGGCATGAGAAGACAGCTGAGAGTAGTAACCTCTTAAATCAACAAAGCATGAATCATTCAGAACTCCAAGAACTGATCCAGCACATCCTGTTGCCCAGTCCGGTTCACTTACCAGTGTTCTGAAGAGAATCTCTGTGAGCCTGATGCCTTTTGTCTAAGTTTGCATCTCAAAAACTGAGAGCAGCCAGCATGGTGAACCTCAGCTCCTCTGTTCAGCAGTCAGGTGGGACTCATAAATTAGAATCAGGAACTTAAATCATTCCTGCCATCCAGCTTCTGTGGGCTTCTGTTAAACAGGATGGTGGCAGTGCTGCCTTGTGCTAGAAGATTTTGAGGGCTGTTGTGAGGATAACTTGGTAGCGTCTGACTGAAACAAGTCAAGGGTACAACACAGGCAGGCCTTTCTATGAAACCACAGAGCAATTCTAAAGTACTGTTATGTGGGGCAGTTCAGAGTGATCCGACTTCTCTGGGGATCTTTGGACAAGCACAGTGAATGCATGGGTTGGTCAGAGCAAGCTCTCCAGGTTCCCAGGAAGAGAATCTTGAATTCTTCAAGCAGCACTGTTTTCATAAACTCCTTGGCACAAGCTTTTAGTAAATTCTAAGAAGGTCACATGCAAGTCATAAGATATGAGGGAGAGGTCAGTTACAGCCAGGATTTAATATGTTTCTCTGTTTTGTATTTGTTGTTCAATATTTATATTACCATCATCCACAAAGGCACTGAATAGAATTGGATCCATTCCATATAACCTAGCAGAGATGTACATGAAGGGACTTACTAAGTTATGTCCTAAAGAACGTGTGAGGATTACTATTTTTTTAAATGCATAGTTCTACAACTTTTTCTTTAGTTCTGAGCTGCCAGTAGACAGCCTGACAAGAATTTTGCCTGTTAATTTCGTTTGCTGAACCAACTATTTAGCTTCCCCCATGAGTAGCTTCAAACTTCAGGTTCCACCATCCAGGACTTGTTCCTAGCTACAGATCTTCCCTGAGGATAAACTTTCTTGGCTTATTGGTGTTAAGACTGACTTTGCCTTTGCTGTTTGCATCAAATGTTTCCATTCACTTAAAGGGCAGTGTCAGCTGCAACAGGAAATCAAGGCAGCTTCTCAGATCATAGGTGAAGAATGGAAGGAATGTGACATCTCTAAATTTGTTTCAAGGATATGAATAAAGGCAAAAACTGTTGTATGTTAAGAATCAAATGGCTGACAGCGTGTGCATTAAAGAAATGAGCAAACTGTCTTGAGTCTGTGATTATTTAGTTCTCCACTGTTTCACTGAGGAGTTTTTCACATGCTAAACATAGTGATCAAAGCTTGAATGAAACAGCAAATGAAGCCAAAGGCACTTTCCCCATGTCCCCCCCCCCTTTTTTTTTTTCTGGTCTCCAGTGAAGGTAACAGTGAGAACTACAAGTCTGCAGCGTTCTTGTGAGTGTATAGTGAAATGTGCTGTAATTTCATAGTTAAGGCTGTGTTCTCTTTCACAAGAGGTTTTTGTGTCTTTGTTTTAGTATTAGATCAGTTAACAAATTCAATCAGTAGCTCTCAGAACTTTCTCTAAGTAAATCTACTGCCATATTTAATGTTGTTATTTTTTAATTCTAGGCTTGGTTAAACCCTTTATTTTCCTATGTTTGGAGTTCATGACAGCATAGCTAAACTTCTCTTGTTCTGATAACATCTTGGATGCAGGCCACTTCCCAAATTTTAAACGCAAAGTTGTTTCCCTTAGTTGCCAAAATTAGCTGTTGTATCTGAGTTAGTTCCATTAGTTACTTCCATATTCTTATGCTGCCAGCTCACCTCCTTGAAATAAAAGCTTTCCTCATCCTGGAGGCCTTAAGTAAAGAGACCTTGAGCTGGATGCTGTAGTATGTTCTGCAGCTTCTCTCCTGCATGCTCCCAGGTCAGTCCTCAGTGTGCTGTCTGTGCCATGGCCTGCCATCTTCTGCACTTGACTACATCCAACCATGGCTTGAATCCCTAATATCAATAGACTTCAATTCTGAAACACCCCAAGCCTTTAAGGGAAAAGGGTAAGATGGGTATGGGTACAACTTCAGCCCGGTCAGGTATAGTATTGAAGGCAAGGACTGTATGGTTGTGTAGGGAAGTAATACAGCTGGGAAATGTGCCAGGAAGGGAAGCAAGACTTAATGGAAGGAGAATAATGAAGTGAGCCTTGAGACCCAAGGCAGGGTTTATGAATGAGAGCGTTTATCCACATGAAAAGCCACCCATGTGAGTAACAATTGTTGGTGTTGTAGGCTGCTTTGAGTGATTAAAAAAAAAAAAAAAAAGTAAATGCAGCTGTAATGTGACTTCTGTTGTTTGTGTGTGTCATCTTACAGAATATTTTGGGAGGTGACTAGGGGCCAAACGGCTGCTGCTTCAAGTTATCATAATCCCTGTAAGCCTCATTGAGCCAAACCAGCAACTGTCAAGTGAGGATGATAACTATAGCTCGTGTGTCTGTCTGTCCCTTCTGAGCATAGGGTTGAGAAAATGCACACTGCTTTATTTTTTTTCTCTGTGTAGTAGGGGTGGTTGTGGCTGTAACACAGCACTGTCCATCTGGGTGGGTGTCTCTGCACAGTGACACAAGGAGAAACTTGGATGTCTGGAAGACTGCAGCCTGTACTCTTAACAGTGAGCATAAGCGTTATGTTTGGATTTAGATGTTGCCTTCTGTGCCATATACTTGCTGCTGCGTGTCCTCTGCCAAATCTGTGCTTCAAATATAATACTAGGTATTTTTAATAAATTGTGTAAGGAAGCTACCATGATGTCTGCCAACTTTGGCTCTTAGAGAGCCTGTCTTACTTGCCTGTTGTCTTGTAGCTCTGTATCTAGTAGGGGACTGAAGTATATTCAGATTTTACTTGGCTTGCTGTATCTGCTTTGAATAAACCTTCTCTTCTCTATCCCACTCCCTTTACATACGCTGCAAAGCATAGTATAAAATGTATTAGCCAAGTAGTAGAAAAAGCTTAGTAGTAGAAACAAGCAAGTGTACTACTCCTTTGTACAGACTGATTTTGCTTCCCGCTCACATGGCAATGTGAACTCTGGTCTTCAGTTCATGCAGCAGGATGAATCCAGTATTTCTAAACATTTTAAAATAGTCAGAGGATGTGGTGGTGTCTGTGGCATGTTAATAGTCCTTACTTTCAATCACAAAAGCAGTTTAAAAAAAAAATCCATACACAAAGAATTCTGGTTTGAGGGGTTTCATTATTATTCATCATGCAACTCTTTCACTTCATCCACTGAAGTACTGGTGCCAAAACAAAAACAAAACTGCTTTAGCGAATCCTAAGTATTGAGAAACAAGCACGAGGTGTTGCAATGCAGCCTGAAGCTGAAGAAATATTTCTACACTGAGATTTGTTTTATAAAGTCTCTTCCTCTCTGTTTAATGTTATTTGTGATGATTTCAGTAGATATCTGAAGGTATGGAATTAAAGTTGCAAGTATGCCTCTGGAGTTGAGTAAAACATGTGAAAAGGAACAAATTTTGAACCTTTTCTAGGGGAAGAAGTTCCCATTCATCATGTTTGAAATGAGGATTCTCTTCCTTATTTGCTTTCATTCCACTTGATCTACACAGTAATTTGTTTCTCTTCTCCTTCCCTGTCTCCTCCTGAAAATATTCATTGCCAAAACACACATTAGAAGAGATTCAAAAATAGATACCTTGAAATGGGAAGGGCTCTAAGCTAGATAGCTGTATGTGAGTGAAACAGTACCTGGAGGGAAATTTTTGGTTTTGATTTCCTGGTATTCCTGTTCCTGTGAGCATTTAGAATAAGCAAGTTTTTGGTGAGGGGAGGGTATACCTGAAGACTCAAATCCATTGCACTATTCTCTGTGCTTTTGCTTGACTTTTTTTTTGTGTTTGTGTCTTCTGTCGTGTGAGTTGTGGAAGCACCCTAGGGAAAGTGCCCTGACGAGGGATCGATTAGTGTATGTGTCGGTGGTAGGGGCTGTATAAAAGCTGTGCATTAAGAGAGCCCCACGCTTCCTGAGAAAAGGATTGCTGAGGTAGAGCATGGCAAGGTGATGGGTATGTACTGGAAAAGATGAGAAAGGGATGTGAAGTGAGGGTATGTGGAGTAGAAGGCTACAGAGTCAGGCCCTCGTGTGCCTGAAATCTTGGAGCAAGGATTTAAAAATTGGTACAGGTCTTTCTCTGTAATTTCTAATCCTGTCAGGAAAACAGGAGAGTCACAAGAGACTGTGACTTAGGAACAAGCCCCATTTCATAACTGAAGAGTAGCTGATGTCTGCACTGCTACTCTTCTCATCGCTGTGATAGCAAAACTAAAAAGATGTTAGTAAAACTGTTCTAAACTTAGTAGTCTTTAGTCAAGAAGCTGGGTTTGCAGATGCTTTTATATTCAGCTTGGAAGGAGCTGAATTGCATTTACAGTGGAGGTCTGCTGTTTCTGTCCTTGCATGATCCTGCTCTCAGCACTTACATTCTGTCACTTGTTTGAAGTCCAGAGGAAACTGAAATAATGACAACACTGGTCTTGTCTGTGCTTTTTCCATTGTCACCATATTGACGTGCAGCCTACGCTGCAAGGTTGGGGAGGGGACCCTCATTATTTCTGCTCCTCTGAGTGATTAAAATTTCTCCTGACCGTAGGGTTGGTTAATCTACAAGGAAAGCTTAACTCAGAACCTGGAAGTTGAATCTGAACTCACTTGATTCTGAAAGGTTCCCAAGTTTTCAGCTGGGCTAGTTCTAGTATTTGTTTTGGAGGATCTTGTCAGGCTCCTGAGGGCTGTGTAGACAGATGCTGCTGCTTTTTATTAATTGCTATGTCAAAATAAAAGTACTCACTGAAGCCCCATCAGACGAATTCTGGCTTTTGGGAGAGAGGGTACACTGAGGGAGGGATTTAGCTGTTCTTTTGGAAAAACCATTCTGGAGCCCTGGGGCTCATGCTCAAGATAAGTTAGCTTGGGAAATAAATCATGGAGTTTGACTGCTGCGACCTCTTGCTCTTCAGGTCTGGGTGGGAGACAAAGCGAGTACTGTTCTGAAGAGATAACATGGAGGAAAAGCACGCATTTAAGTGGAAGCTGGAAGCATTTGTGTGGTTACTTGTGATTCCTTCAGAAAGAAGATACTGTTTCTGCAGAGCTACACAAGATTGGGGCAGGGGGATATCGGATTTATCATGATGTGTATCCTTACAGTTAAAACTTTGTTGGCTAATTATCCGGTGCAGAGTGAGTGCACTTATATTGGAAATCTGCTTGCTTGTATTAATTAAGAACGCAGTGCACCTCAGGGGTGTTACCTGACTGCTGAGAGGTTATGAGTCTGCAAGGGGTACAAGATCTTGGAGGGGGAAAGACCAAGAGCAGAGCAAAGCTTCTCTTCTGTTGATAGTGGCCACAAATAATGTATCCTGTGAAGAGTACCAGCTAGCAGGCGCTGCTCAGGCTAATAAGCCTTGTGCCTAAAAGTAGTGTCCAGATGTGGTCCCTGCATGGCTAAGTCAGCCTTCGTAGCATTTCTTCTGTTAATCAGTCTCTGATACCATGTATTGGACTAGATACTTCCTGTTGTCCACTCTGCTTTTCTGAACCTCGTGTTTGTTTTGCTGTAGTGTGGTCTTAGTTATCTTCTGCCCCGACCGTCACCAGTGACACACATTAGTAGGGGACTTGCCAAAGACCCCAGTTGTCTCTTTTCTGCTATTTCCCTCAGAATCGGCTAAGCTGAATTAAAGAACGCTGAGTATAAGTGTCACTTGTATTTACATTGCCTTTAGACTTCCAGTATACTGAAGTTTCCCTTGTATTCTTGATAGAGGATTGGGTATATAATCCATGGTTCATTAAGTATCATTTCATTCTAAGGTCAGTAGTGAGTAAATTCATCTGTCGTGTTCTTCCAGCAGAAAGGACAATTTTATGGCTGAACAGAGTATTAGGGCTCGGAATGATAGAAGTGTTTTGCATGTATAATACACTAGATATTTGGGCAATGTTTAAGCATTTGTGTAGCCCCCTTGGGTTAAGCCTGTGCGTGAAAACTTGCACCAAATGATGTGCACAGAATGAGGCCCTTGAGGCTGCCAGCAGAAGCATGGCTACTGGGACAGTCAGATAGTTCCCAGTCTGGTAGAAGCTCTTTGTATCAAAGAACTCATGTATTTTGTGTCTGAAGCAGTGGCTGCTGAATTCTCGATTCCAAATAAAATCTCTCAGAGCAGAATGGGTAAAGAGGACACAACCGCAAGTGCTCAATCGGAGCGGGCATTTGGGACAAACAGTCAAACTAGCTGCTGGTTCCAGATCTGTTCTGGAATCTGCTGATCAGATTCCAGAAAATCTGCTGTGTCAGATTTTCTCCCCTGCCTTCAGTAGGGATGACTGAGTGGGGCTCACGTTGGTTGCCATAACTTACGGCTGGATGCATTTATTTCAAGGAATGGGAAACCGTTTCAGTGGTGGAAGTTTTACCTGTGGGCATGCCTTGGGCTTTGTTGTTTATCCAATATGTGTTCTTCCACATGGCTGGTGGAGTAGTGACTTAAATAATGTTCTTACTGAATATTGAGTGATGTCTCTGGACTTCATGAAATTAATGTGGCATATTCCCTTCAAACACAGAGTGGTTAGCTAATTTGCAGTGCCTGTGTGTTTTGAGTGAGACTTGTCAGCTGGCTCTTGAGGGAATGTGGCAATTCTGGGGGAGTGTATTTTTACTGTAGGCAGAAATACATGCAAAAGTGTATGGTGATGTAAAATATCCTGAAAGAAGCCAAGGGAATGACCTCTCCTGACAAAATGCTGAAAAATTTGAAGTTAATGCAAGGAACTATTAATAATTTTTGGATATCTAATTTTCTAACATAAAAAGCCTTTAATAACGATTAAAACTACAGCACAATTCTGTCTCCCATTTTTGTGCTTAGCCAAGACAATAAGGAGGTCTGTGTATAAAAGGGGAAGAAAAAAAACCTGCTGGCTTTTGGCCTGTTGGAATTAGATTTATTTTTAAGTCTACATCTGCAATGCTTGCTGTATTTGTCCACATGCCTCAAGTTGCATCCACTCATTTAGATCTACTGAAGCATGGGTGACTTGGAATGAAAAGTCTGTGTAAAATGGTAGACCTGTGAATGAATAAATAATGTTGATATATGCTTATAGTTCTCAGGAGTAAATCCTTAACCATATAATTGGATAGAGAGAAACAGAAAAAGTTGCTATTAGGTATCTGAGGCTTGTTTTTGTTGTTGTTGTTATTTCCCAGTTAAATTGGTAGGATCCAAAGAAAGCCCCTTAAGTCTCTAGAGCTTTTCATGCTGAGATAGTATTTATTTTTTTTAAATCTGGTCTTACTGCAGAAGAACTTATTCTATACAATTCCAGTAAGCAAAAATAGACAGATATGCAGTGTTATCAGGTAACAAGCATCGTGCCAGCTCCAAGGCTTAGTTACCATCAGTTGACTGAATCTGACTTTAAATAAGAAACTTTGCAGGGGATGAGAAAAGAGGCAATGGCTGTAGGCATCTTATTTTAAATGAACTAACTCCTTTTAAAAAAGAAATGAATATATTATTTTTATATATATATATATATATATATATATATGTGCTGTGAACCATGCTGTATTTTGCTTATCATGTTCATGAGTATGGTTTTGTGATCTCTGTTGTAATGGTCTGTTGTAAGCATAGTGTGGCAGCAGGGGCCTCCCGCCACCCTTCAAGGCACTGTATGTAAAACAAATAATGTGGTCTCTGCCCTCTTTGTTTAGGGACACTTGTTTTCCAGGTAAAAAGAAGTATCTGTTCGTTTTGCACATTAAGAAATCTTGTTCTGTGGGTATTTAAGATAGTTGGGAAGAGTCAAAGTGGAACAGTGCTTGAAGGTGCACATTCATGGGCAGGAGAGACCATCAGAGTCCAGAGTGATATTCTGGGTATGAAGTGTAAACACGCTGGCTCCTCCAGGATACCAACACTAATTTCTTTTTTTTTTTTTTGTGTGTGTGTGTTTATGTGTATGTTTTTTTTTGTTTACCCAGCCCCTTCTATGGAGAAGACTTTTACTGTGAAATTCCTCGGACCTTTCGCCATCTGTCATTTTATATTTTTGACAGAGATGTTTTTCGAAGGGATTCCATCATAGGTATGTGTTCATAAATTATTGTTTTCTTTACAGCTTGCTTCTCTTGGATTTTAACTGTTAGATCGTATGTAGTCTTATGAGTTGGGGTCTTGATAGGACTGACAATGACAGTGGTAAGTACTGCTCAGTATTGTCGTTTTTTATCAAGTGACAAAAATGCCTTCAGTATTACATATTATAAAAGAGGATGGGAAATAAATGCTGTCCGTTATGATAGTAAATGTGGATTGCAGTTTAACTGAAATAAACAATGCTTTATTGCCTAAATGTTGGCAATATCATTTGTTACTGCATTTTTTTTCGAAATGCAAGGCCTTTAGTCTTGCAGTTTTCCAGGACTCATTATACTTACCTGCATGCAGTATTGTTAAACTATGACTACCATAATGACATGCAGAGTAATAGCTACTGGTCGTAGCTACCCACAGCACAATGATGACAGAATTTTATAGAGAGTATCAGAGCAAGCTGTTGCCTACAGAATAGCTCTGTAAGACCTCTGCTTTTCCAGATATTATTTGCTATGTATTTTACCTGCAGCAAATTGTATGACACTCTATTTATCTCTTCAGGGATAAAAATCTTGTAAAAGCCTAGTTGTTATTGAGGGGAACACTTTCCCCTTCAAGTAATTTTAACTGTTTGGATTTTTTTCAGTTTTTCATCTCTTATTTTTGAAATAAGTTGTGTATGACTACCATTTTTCTAATTCCAGTATAACACAACTATAGCTATCAATGAGGTGTATATGTCTTGACAGAGCTTGTCATGAGGAAGTTGTCTGATGTTGAGCAACAGTTTGTATAATGCTGTAAAGTGCATTATGTTAAAGTGCACGGGGTGGTGGTGCAGATCTCTTCGTATGTATCTTTACATTACACTTTTTTATCGTGCAGTCACTAGTTTTTCTTTAATTACTGTTTTACATATGAGCTAGGGAACTGGGTTGTCATTCTTTTTATGTCCCTAACTGAGCTGATATGTGTATAGCATCTAGCAATCTAGCATCCTGGGGAGGAGGGGGTCAGTTTCTGATTTTTTTGAGTGAGCTTTTGGAAAGCTTTTTGGTCTCTCTGATCTCTAGTTTCCCCTTGTCATGCAAAAGTAATACCTTCTTTTTTTCAACTGATGAGTTTTTCATTGTTGAAATTGCCTCATCTGATCTCCTGTGTGTCACTGGTTTTCTGCAGCTGCAGTGACCCATGAACAGGCCATGGACTGGAATTTTTCTTGCTCAGGGCTTTGCTCCCTCTTTTGGAGCAAGGGTCTCTGAACACTTAACACAAGCCAGACCCATGAGATTGCAGATAGAGAAGTGCAAATTATTTCCTTTTCTCCATGTTTCCTAAGTTCCTGTTTTAATAATCAAGCTCTGACATTGGAGGGGAATTCTTCAGGAGCTGCTAGAGTAATCTTGTCTTAAAGGTACTGGGAGCAGTTTGTGAAGAAGGAGGACTGGCAGAAGATATAAAGAGACTTTTGTTTGGATGCTTGAATGATTGATCAGGTTTCTATTTTTCATTACTCCTTCAGGAGAAGGCAATGTTGACTTCTGTATGCTTTGCAGAATCCATAGGTGGGCAGCCTGGGGTGTTACTATACTGATGTAGCACTAAAAGTCAAAACCTCCAGTGTTACCTGTCTACATCGAGATTTTACAGTGCATATTAGCTGTTGTAGTCTGAGTTTTCTCCCCTCTCCCTCGCTTTGTTCCCCTCCCTCCTTATCACAGGCATATTTTGAAGAGCATTTGAAAGATGTGGAAGTGTGGTAAATAGCAATGGAGAGAAGAAAAAAATCCAGAATTACTGTCACTTTGATACTGACTCTAAGTTCTGCTTGTAATAGGAAAATGTTCTGGAAAGAGAACAGTGCTCTGGAGTAACTGCATGTGGTTATTTTCAGTAGTTCCTATTGAACAGGAGTCAGCAGCAGCAAAGCTAAACAGTGGAGGTTTTTTAAGAAAGGGAACTCTTTCATTGGAACAAAGTCTGTAATATTTAAAAGGAATAGTTGCTCTATGTGTATCTTCATCTCAGTCTTAAGAGACCTTTCCTTGAAGAGGCTTGAGCAAGGGAGGTTTGGAAGAGGTCCCTACTGAAAAAGTTTGGTCAGAGTAGTGCTAGAATAAGCTCTTTTCCACTGAAGCGCCAAATTCTGCAAATAGGGGCCCTTTGTTTGCATTACAGAGATCGCTTGTTATATTATGTCATCATGAGACACTTCTGCTGAAGAAAATGTGGTTTCCCGTGCTTATCCAGCAATGAGCTTTCTCAGAGAAGGGAGTTGGGGGTTGTGTCTTCCATCCAGAGAGATTAATTTTAAGCTCAGATGTTACTGAACTTGTGAATTTGCCTGGGTTTCCTGTGTGATCTGCTATGTTTAAGACATCTGTTTGCATTGATTGTTTGGCTGGTTTGGCGGGGGTTTTGAGACAGAGAGAAAACAGAGTGCATGTGTGTCAAAATGGTGAGAATTTGGCAAATAGCTATTTTTTTAAATTGGTTGGCTAGCAGAGTTCCTTTTGAATCACTACTTAGTATTGCCAGAACTTTCTCTTGGTGTTACAATATTGATTTCCAGGGTGACTCGAGCTCAGAGTAGGCATGCTTTTATTTATTCAAATATGAAGTACAAGTTTTGTGATGGCAAATTCTTTAACATCCGAAATGCAACTCAGTGTGTGATAGATGAGAATGCTCAAGCCACCAAAAGCGGAAGGAGTGGGGGCAAGAAAATGAAAAATAAGAACCCCCTGAAACCTCTGACAGAAACTTCCGAGGAGAACCAAACAAATTTCAGAAACTGTAACACATGTGTAGCAGATATGTTTTGGAACATACTGTAGTATTTTGACATACAGGATGGGAGGATTGTGCAGATAAAGATATCTTTGAGTTTGCATGTTTGTTTATTACATTTGTATTTTCCTAATCATAATTTGCTAAGTCATCTAGGATTTTGTTAGCTAAACAGATAGAGCTCTTCAACAACTCTGTCTTGTAAGAATCTTGGATGTCGGTTGAAATGCAAATTTAATGAAGAAAACGCAGAGCTCTGGATCTGAAAGACGATTTGTCTTTTTTAGATAAAATGTAGCAAATACACAGTTACTGTGGAAGTAAACTAGTCTTAAGGTGTTTAATTGATATTGTGTCTTGACTGTTACTGGCTAGAACTTATATACCGATTATTATAGTATGTTGAGATGCTTTGAGTAGGAAATGTACTACTGAAAGTAATGGTAAATTCCATTTAAAATTCGATTCGTTTGTTTGTTTCCAAATGATCAAATAGGAGTAGTAGACCAATTTGATGGAACAATAATACATAGGATAGCTATTTCCATCTAGTTGTTACAATGAGAAAGACGTTAGGAGGGGGAATTAACTTGAAAAACTGTCAATTGGTACCCCTCTAGTAGTAATGGGAAAAAGATATCTCTGGCTGGATGCAGTAGAAGGAATATTAGGATAGTAGTGCTGCTAAATAAGGCAGATGTAAATATATGTTCTTTAATGATTATGTTTTGATATTCAATTTTTCTAAAAAGCTGAAAACTAAATGAGGCAAACTGTGCCAATACAGTGGGACAGAAGGCTTTTCTCACCCTTTAATTGAGCTAGATTTAGAGAAGAAAACTGTCTCCACAATATGCCCTGAGCTGGTATTCTCCTAGGTGTGTAATGAACAGTTTAGGCTGCCAGGCTGTGACCTTGAACATACAGTTCAGTTAAAAAAGAGGAAATGTGCCACACCAAGTCATTTAGCACTGTGCTGAGAGAATAGTTAATATCATATGCCCTTCAGGTGACAAGTACACAATTATTTACCTTCTATTTAAATCACAGATGATGTTTGGTTTTTTTTTTCACCCCAGCACTTCATTTGTTTTGGTAACAGATGCCTGTAACTGACTTGCTAACATCTATGTTAAGCAGGAACCTGAAGAGAGCACAATGCACCCCCTGTGAAGTTCTGAGGGGGAAGAGTAAATCCAATCTGGGCCCTTATACTGCATTGGGGAGTAAGAACTTTCCTCTCTAAGTTTGTGGTACTCCTGACTGAGGGGGAGGCTTGGTTGCCGTGCTGATGGGTACTGAATAAAGCACGTGAAATGCCTAAGCTCTTCAATGAAGGAGCAGAAAGTCAGCAGGGAGAAGACTAGCGAGTGATTCTGTTAATTACATTTACTATAACTTAACTGCTGTAGGTCACCCTCAGAGAGGTTATTAGGTGTGTTCTGCAACAAATTTAAACTCTTGTGGACATTGTATCCTGGCAGGTTGTAACTGTCTTCCTGCTTAACACTAGATGAGCTGAAGTAAAGTAAGGCAATAAAGCAAATTTGCCTTTGGAGGTAGCTAAATTTAGCTGCTCTGGACTGAAGGAGATGAAACTAAATCATAGCTCATGGACACTTTCACAGAATGAAAACACCCTGGAATTGAAAGTTGTTAGAGGTGACTGTGCCTTTGTTAATGCCTACTTCCAAAGTTGAGGAGGTGTGTCTGTGCAGTTGCTACCATTTATTACCAAACATCCAAGCAAACTGTCTATAGGTAACTGTTCCCAAATACAGCTGAAGCATCACCTTTTGATTATTTTATTGGTTTAAAAGAAAATTTGAAAAAGAATCATACCTGCTAAGTTTTGTTTCTTGCTAGCTAAGTGGAGGAAAGATCTTCCAATACAGCGTGAAGCAGAAATCAGGATTTTAATAGAAAATTGCATTCCTCTGTTTCTTCTACCCTGACCGTGGTTTAGGCAGCAGTCACAACTTGGATTACTGTTTCCGTGATGTGCTGTTGGATGACATGGGAATAATAGCTACTCAGTATGGTATAAATATAGCTACTAATGAAATAAAGGAAACAGATGACTCTGTCCCACAATGACAAGTTTTGAGAAGCTATAAACTAGAATTATCCTGAGAAGATTCTCTACAGTTGCATAGAAAGCCAAAAATAAATACTTTCTGCATAGAATAAATTGTTTGGATGCACTCACAATATCTTTTAACATAACAGATGGTCACAAAAGCAGGAAAACAAAGTTGAGCTTTCAAAAATATGTATTTTTCCTTTTTCCCCCTACAAGTATACATATTATAAACAAAACTACTGAGTGTGATGTGCTAGAACCTTGACTGTCCTTTTATGCAACCCTCCTCCTTACCAAATGACTGTGTTAATGCTATCTGTATTTGGAATATCACCATAGATCCATCCTCCCAGCTTATCTCTGACTGCTATAGTTTCAACTGGGCTTTCTGTATTTTCTGCAGTTGTTCAGTGCAGGCAGCATGCTCAGGGTCTTGGTGCCTACTGTCAGGCAGGCAACAGGGGCTGCAAGTCTAGATTTTAGGACTGCTCTCCCGTGGCAACTAGCCATGGGCTATACTGCCCTGCTCAAATGTGTGGATGTTTTAAGGGCCCAGAGAGCATCTGGCAGAGAATTGATACCAGAGGTGTGGTTGAGTAGGGTTTTTTTGTTTTATTTTGTTTGTTTTTTAACAGGAAGGGAGAGTAGAAATTGTGGTGTAAGCCAGGTGAGATCTTTAGGATTGTGGCCAGCAAAACTACCCTGATAGAGGATAGTCCATGCAATGCGGCAGCTTGCTTCTTTGAAGGATAAAAGCTATGTCATCAACAGCCTATTTTTCTCTGCATTATTATCCAAGATAAATCCCACGAAGAGGAGAAATGGGTTTCATAAGTGATATTATATTTGGACTAGTTATTAAAAAACCAAACAAAACTGGGGTCATGAATATAGTACACATCAGTAGTGGTGTAGGATGCACCACTGCTGTGCTGGAAGTGTTCTGCCATTATCGCCACTAATTCTTACCTATGGTGGCAGATGGTCTAGTAGTGTTGTGCTTCATGGTGCACTGCACAGGATCTCGGAGGGAGCCATTCTGCTGCTTCTAAGGCTCTGAAGCTTTATGTTGCTCCTAATTCTCATCCTTATCTTTCTAATCTTCAAGTAGGGAGATCACTTGTTTCGATCTTTTTCTGTGTTATGGCAGGGGTGAGTGAATTTGTTTGGTTCTTGAACAAGGCAGGGCTCTAGCCCTTTTTGTCTTGCAAAGTTTCTGTACTTTGACAAATAACCTTTCATACATATAATTATAAAATTCCAGGTAGTCTGGAATAGCAGCAGTGTTTCTTGGTTGGAGATTTCAAGGTAATTAAAGCTTCATAAGGCTTTCACAGCCTAAAATGTTGATTAAAATCGATTCTGATTTGTCCTTCATCTTTCCAGCTATTGAAAGTGACTATCCTTGTGCATCTTCATATCAGTTATTTTAAATGAATTCACTGATAACAGTGTGTGCACTTAATATATTAGCATGAAGCAACTCCTGAACCAGCTTCCAGATACTCTTACTGCCTAATATTGCAGCACATAGGAGGCAAAGTAATCTCTGCTCAGAGCTGAGAGAAGACTGAATTAATTAGGCGTTTGGGGCCTTTTAACATGTGACTCAGACCTAACCCTTTGCTATAAATTAACTATACTGCCATCGGTGTTAATGGAGGATGTTGTATTAAAAATATTACATTATATTGCTTCAGCTCACTTGGCAGCAATATGCAAAGTTCTGTGGTTTTCACTATGCAAGTATTCCAAGATAAAGATATCCTAAAGAGAAGATACCAGAGCTCCTGAAATGCTCTGGTTTTAGGGTTCTGTAAAATAACTGTTGTATCACTTTTCAGGTAGAGCCTCCTGCCCTTTTAAAATTACAAACTCCTGTCCTGTTGCTGTCTTGACTTCTTTTTTGGTAAAGGAATGTATCTTTTGCTAATCTAGCATCTGACAGAAATATTCAGGTATCTCAGTTGTGAGGTAAGCACTCTGCAAAGTGGCAAATGAGTATTAAAAGGTGAGATGTAATCCTCAAACTAGTGTCTAATCCTTTTGTTACCAACAGGTAATCCAGACAGAAGGTAGTTGTGACTGCATGGAGAATGCCTGAGCCAAATTATCAAGTCTGTTAGTCTTTGTACGGAAATGTTAGACGCTGAATTGACAAGCCCAGGCATGTCCAGGGACAAGCTAATGGGCTGCATTGACTTGCCTGGGAAGAGCT
>JANHGO010007609.1:0-58057 GCA_024606505.1 Aquila spilogaster
CTTCCTTCCCTTCCTGCCTTTCCTTCCTTCCCTTCCTGCCTTTCCTTCCTTCCCTTCCTGCCTTTCCTTCCTTCCCTTCCTGCCTTTCCTTCCTTCCCTGCCCAGACTTGCATATATACAGTGAGAGAAAGCTGGGATGGCAGGGAATAAAAACAGGTGCCCTAATTTCAGGATGCATTCTGCTTGAACTTGCTATGAACTTCGTAAATACAGGACACCTGACGTCATACTCATTTACAGTATGTTTATTTCTCAGTGCATTACATGAAAGGTCTTTGGTATTTGTGGGTTCTTGAATACTGTCCCCACTCTGCTCTGTAAGAAAATGCTGAATACAAAACATTCCATATACAGTAACAAAACCCATAGCAAATAAAGAGAAATAGGTATCTTGAACAATAACATAGCAATATGAAAACAGGTAAGTAACCATGCAAGAGGTGGAACAAACAGGTTGTGTTTACAACAAACATTAGAGCCTGCCATAAATTAATTCATCGTGTCAGAAGAGATTATTTATTTGTGTTCTAAGTTAAGAAACTACACGACTGCAAAATACTGCCTATGGCTGCCCTATTAAAGACCAAAGGTTGTATAGCTTATTACAATGGGACCATTTGCACACGTACAAAACACACTGATATAAATAAAAAGATACTGTGTAAAATAAGTAGTGATAAAGTTAACATTTCCTTCTATGGGTGGGAATGTGCACTGTGGACAGTTATAGCACCTTTGAATTGCCTGGTTTCAAAGCAATCATGGAAACTGCAAGTAGCTTAACCCCTATACCACCAAGCATGGAATGTAATCTCAAGCAGAAGCTGTAAACATGGAAGAGAAAGAATTTCCAATATATTGTACTAAGAAGTAATTCCAGAAGCTGATTGTCTTTTGGAAGCCTTTGTCACAGTGGTCAGGTTCATTACATTAAAACAGTTCATTGCAGAGACTGAGACTGAAGCTGAACCCCAGAGCCCAACCTTCAGAAAGCCACACGTGAGCCATATGCTCTGCTCCACTGCAAGCAGCACCACTTCATGTGAGCTGGAGACTTGGTTCTGCTTGTTATGGCCTGTCCCTGTTCCTATGGAAGGTGATGGCAAAATTATTGCAGATGAGGGTTCTTCTCTCTCATTTATTCTTCCTTCCCCAGGTTGCTATCAATTCTTTACAGTCAGTGCAAATTGGATACTCTGGAGAGAAACATTCTCCACCTCCCAGGAGTACCGGATTGCTGGTGAATGTCAGGGTGCACCAGTTGCAAAGATTTTCAGTTGTGCAATGTGCTTCTGGTTAGCTCACGGCAAGGAAAATGCATTACTACTACCAGAACCGATCCACGCTAAAAACACGCTGGTGTTCAAAGAAACATTAAGAATTTCAAAGAAGTCTTAGGAAAAAAAGGAAAAGAACACGCTATGGTATTGCACAGTAGGCATGTAAGATAAAGCACTAAACATTTCAATTAAAATATATTTCTAAGTGAGCACGCATCCAAATAAATCCACTCTCTAAGTTACACAGACATGGCAAGATGCGGAGATGCCCTGGCTAAATGAATCTTAGTATCCTGCCTAAGATAGGAAATGTGGTTGGGTTGGCTTAGTCGTGAATACCGTTAATAGCTGAGTGTGAGGCTGTGTTCACCTTTAAAGCATATTGAAACTGGGACTGTACAAGAGCGTGGTCCAACCGTTGTGTAAGTAGTGAGGAACAAAACTCTAGATGAGAGGGAAGGTCCAGTTGGTTTAATCCCACTGCCACCCAACTTAAAGATACAGTACCACAAGAAAGAGAGGTATAGCTAACAAAGCAAGGAGTGCGGAGAGCAAGAACTGACATCAATCAAGTCAATAATTAAAACTGTCGCAACCCAAACCTAACCGATCTTTTGAGTGTTGGCTTGGCAGGATTAATTGCAAACGACTTCAATTACACTTCCTTTCATCTTACCGCTAATTTGTTTCAAATAATTTCTTCATTTAAAATCTGAAATCCTAGTCAATGTGAATGGAGTACTCATTAAGCTAATGCAATAGCTTGGAATTCATAAGGACAAACTCAGAGGGAGAAAAATTTCTCCTTCAATTCAACGTGAAGGCTCCAAAATGCCAGGGAAATGAAAATGCACCCGTTGTACTCCTCCTGCTCCAAACTCAGTCCTGAAGTTATAGGACCAGTGAAACGAATTTTGCTGTTTCCCTTTTTAAAGACTGCTTGGGTTTGGTTTAGCTCCTGAAACTGACATGAGAAAACCTTAATGCAGCCAGTGGCTCTAGCTTGCGCCAACCTGCTCAGCGTACATGTTTAGCTGATCTGTGATTTCTCCTCAGCCTCAGCTGAGTTTTTCATTTAGCTGTACAGCAGCAAAAGCTTCTCTATGTGGACATGTTTCTCTGTTGCTTGCTAAGATTCAACTTACGCTATTTTGCTTGTTTTGAGAAGGATAGTTGGATTTCTAAGGAATGGGGCCAAATGAACCCATTTAGTGAACCCAGTCATTCTGAAGTAGCCTTTATCCCATTCATTTCTGAAAATATAATGCTCTTCAGAGGAAACATTTGGGTGTTATGATGTCTCTGTATATTGACAGTGTATACAGAAGGCCAATTCAGTGTGCGGCCAATGGGCTGGCAGAGCTCCTTCATCTGAAGGCTCATTTCCACTATAGCACGTTTGTGTTTTTACCTTAGGAAGGTCACTTTGGGTGATGAGGGTTCCTGAATGCACAGATCATACAGTTGTTGGTTTCTGCAAAAGCTTTTGGCAAAAATAGTTGTAGAAGTACAGTTGGGCTCCTTCCAATAGCTGTACCTTGCACGAGGAAGCAAACAGAATGCAACAAGTTTATGTCACTGATGCGCTACGATGGCAAACACAAAACGTGCTCACTTTTGTTCTGGTCTGGATTTAAAAATGTGACAGCTCAGTGACAAATGTATATATGCATAAGTAAAAATAGTACCATTGGTTGTGTCGATCGGTCTCATCCTTTCTAACAAAATTCAGTGTCTACATGAACGCCTTGTCCAATTGGATTTGCGCAGCAGGTGTAGTGATTCATTGGTCACTGAAGGGCAGGTCCAGCCTCTTCACCCCAAATGCTGGGACTTTCCTCAAAAACTTGTTATTGCAAATAGTAAAATCATTTTGTGTTCAGCTTCTGAGTGCAGGATAAGCTCCTGTCAGGACTAATCCCGGAGTGTGAATTGCTGTTACACTGTCTGGGGATCCAAACAGCAAAGATTCACCCATAGAATAAAAAAAAACTGTGGTAATACTTTCCCTTATTGATGCAGAGTTAAGAAACTATTGCAAAACTATTTTCTGAGAAGAGTTATTCCTGCTACTTAATTTTCTCTGTATGTGTGCACAAAATGAACACAGCATGGGAAAAATCCATTGCAATTCCATCATACCTTACACATACTGTTCTAAAGTTTCACAGGAACAGTCTAATCTCATTGAAGATAGAGCCAATGTACGCTACAAACATTTTCATCAAAGGAAGTCCTTTCACCAATAGAAATAATGTCATTCACATGCAATCAGCAACAACTGAAGAAGAGAAGAGATTTTGATGCTGAACTCTGAACAGTAACCTGAATTTTCAGAGTAACGGTTTAAAACGTTCTTGGAATTCTCCATTTGTTCTTTGCTTAAGAGAAATCCTTGCAGGTAAGAATGCTTTGAAGGCCTACAAAAGTGTTACCTTCAACTGGGAGTCAGCTTGACACCACTACATGAAACAAAAGCAGATGCCACCAACGATACCAAAGGACAAGGCTAAGGTTTGGCTTTGAGCCTAGCTGGCATTGATTATGTCAATCAGTTAAGCAGGGCTTTACTGAATAACTTTCAAGGGCTGTGGGGAAACAAGGGAATGATCAAACTGTGGAGACATATTCAGGAGATGTCATTTCTGTGGACGGCTTCCGAGGATACCTGCCACCTGGTGCTCCAAAGGCAAAACAGTTAAACCAAGAAAAATGTTCAGAAGACCCTCTCCAAGCTATGGATAAAACACTCCCTGCAATAAGGGCATAGCATTGGCCAGGTAAGTAAACTCAATTGCCAATACTAAGGCTTCCTACTCACTTTGTTTGCACTCTGCAATTAAGCACTGGGATACTGTATCTTTAACTGGTGGACGGGCAGGGAGAACACAGAGATGCTCCTACTTCATCCGGCTGCTTCTCCTTTTGGCTTCACTGTCATCCAGCAGTGAAGAGAGGATCTGGTAGGCTTGCGGCTGCT
The DNA here is from genome assembly GCA_024606505.1 of Aquila spilogaster. Taxonomy (NCBI): domain Eukaryota; kingdom Metazoa; phylum Chordata; class Aves; order Accipitriformes; family Accipitridae; genus Aquila; species Aquila spilogaster. The sequence continues at coordinate 4,261 of JANHGO010007609.1, forward strand.
GGGGTCCTCCACGCTTGATCTTGATGCTGCTTCGCAGAGGGGAACCCGGGATCACGTCTTGTCCGGAGCCTGGCTCAATGGAAGATAAAGAGTCTGTAAGGAGAGAAAGTCACGGGAAAGCACTATTTAAAAGGGGAGGCTAAGGAAAGAGTGAAGGGGCCTTTCTGAACGAGTCCTCTTCTGGAAGAAGTGTTGTCCTTCCTGCTGTCTTTCTGTCCAGCAAGCGGTTGTGTTTACTGCCATCACACTACTCCAATATTTAGCCTTTTCCATCTGCTCTGTCTAAACTCTTTGGGGTAAATACTACTACTGTGAGCAACACAGCAGCTCCTGTTCCTATTTGTCACCTCATTTATAAAAGCACTGCTCTGTTATTGATCACAATTTGCCTTGGGCTGCAACTGCTACTCAGCATTGCTCACAGACTCCTATTACTGAAGGATAAAGCATTACCAAGGGGTCACACAGAAGTGATGTTCCTGGGGATATAGGTACCACTTCACTCCTTGTAAAGGTGGACATCTTTCCTGAAAGGATTGAACGAAAAGCTTGATTCACCCTAGGCTACAGCCACATTAGCAATAAAGCTGGGAATAAATATTAGCTGTCCGCTCTCCCAGTGTGCCTCATGTTAACACACACCTCCTCTTTCTACGGCATCCTGCCTCCTGCCTTACAGAGCTAAATGTGCTTCTGACTACAGCCACTCTTTGATTTTCCCAGCAGCAGATGCTGACAATGCGATGCTGCTCACCACTTGGAATGCCCCGCTTTCTTCCTTTTACCTTCAGAGATGGATGTTTGTTTGCTCATTTCCCTGCCAAGGGTTCAACCTCACACGGCAGACCCCCAGCCTTGGTTCATTCACTTGAGGCAGTGTTCGTATGCCAAGGGAGCGCTTGGCTGCAGCATTTGTGCTGTGCTCGCTGCGAGCACACACTGCCAAACAGTTTGGGCTTTCCTGTGTCCTGCTGGGCTGCTCTCTACCGTTTGCTGGGCCAGATAATCTCACACTGCCCTCCCACTGCAGAGAAGAGGTTTGTTTGCTGGTATGTTTTGCCTTGTTGCTTGGGTGGCTGCGGTTTTGAAACCACGTTGACTGTGGAGTTTCCTGGGAAAATGAGAGCATGCGATCGGCATTTCTGCGTGGGTCTCTGAACTGGGTGGAATTGGGCTACCTAGGAACCTGTGGTAAGAGCTGTGACACTTGGACTGGGAACACGACCAGCGAGCTGGTACTGGGTGACCTAAAGCTGCGTGGTGCCATTCACTGCAGGGAGGTCTGTGCTCAAGGAAACCCTGTTTTGTTGCTTTATGTCTTTTTCCACTTTTTTCTTTCTTTTTTTTTTTTTTTAACCATATTCATGTACAGAGATGAACATAATAGCAAAAGGAAAACATGCTTTACTTTCTAAGTTCTTTTTCTAGGTAGTATTTTTGTAGAGTCTAAATATGTCTTTAGAAAGGAACTATTTCAAAAGAACAGAATGAAAATATAATTATCTGCACTGTTACTGGGTAAAAAGGGAACTATTTATATAAAGTCATGCAACATAGGTGTTTAAACATAGTTTTTAAACACTGTGCAATTAAAAATAATCTACTTCTGCTGATGTAGCTACATTGGTATAGAGTATATATAGGTATAAAAAACTCGTGTCCATCCCAGGCAATAACAGAAAACACACATGCCAGTAGAAGTGGTTTGCTGAAATGCTGCTGCATTGCCAAACAGATAACATCTAAAACTGGGAAACCAGGCAGTTCTGCAGGGGCAAATTTTGCATGTATTCTCCAGTTCATGCTCCATTGTCTACACAAGCTTCTAGAGCTGATTTTTTTGCTTTACAGAAGTAAAAACAGAGATACAAAGTAAAAGATCATAGAGGGCCAGACCCTGGGTCCTGCATCCCTGTGGAATTCTGTATAGTTACAGACAGGGTTCCCCTTCCACTCCTACCAGAAGACCATGCAGATATGCATGGATTGCTGCGTAGGGAACCTAATGGGCATCTTCCTGGCACTGTCACCAGGTCAAACAAGCATAAAAATATCTCTTCTTGGCCTGCAACATCCAGTGAAAACATGAAGCAAACTAGGATTAATGCAGAGGTAAGGTCAGGCTGACTGCGGTTCCAATCATGGCTTCATGATTCATGATTTCCCGAAAGCTCATGCTGCTGCCTATTGCTTTTGGAATTAGTGCTCTGGGCCTCTAAAAGGTACATCTCCATTGAACAGTGAAAACGGTGCAGAGACCCAAGCCTGTCCAGCCATACAATGGAGCACTGCACACCAACACTATTTTGGCTTTGAAGCACCCAATGGCATTTCCATTTGAGCAGCATGCTGGCTGCAGGAGCGGTTTGTGGGCTCTCAAACTGCTGCACTACTGCTTTAAGTCATCTGAAACTTCTGGACAGTTTCTACAGCAATATCTAAAAGCCACTTCAGAATAGGAGTGGATGTTGACCTGAGGGAAGGTGTGATAGCAGCTCCATTTACAAGCAGGGCCAAGAATGAGGTTGCAGGGCCAAGGAAGGTCATGTGAGGTTCCTAATTAAACTATCCAGTTAAGAAACGTTCAGCTCCGTGTCAAGGAACAGCCTTGTTTCTCACAGCCTGAGATAGCAGATCCAACCGATATTTTGCTTCTGCTGTGTTTCTGATGGGGAGAAATTGGCACGGCAACTTTGGCAGCTCAGAGAGAATTGATCCTCAGATACCACGAAGGGAGAAGTCTGATCTGTGATGACTACACAACCCCACATTCTGGTTAAGGGAAGAGAACAGTCATAAAGGGGTGATGCCACACATTGCACCCACGATGGGAGAGCAAACAGCCTCAACAGAAAACTAATCCTATTTGAAGGAGGAACACGTGAGACTTTCTCTAAATATGATTGTGAAGATAGGTTTGGTGCAAGTTGTAGTAACGGGGCCTTCATGGATCATTCATTTTCTGGGTAACATTGACAAAGACTTAGGACATTGGGAGGACATCTCATCATCAAGCGGCTTCCTGAATACCAACCCACTTGTCTGGAAAAGAAAACCTTAGCAATGCTTACCGTGAATTCCTATCATGTGCTCTAGAATCAAGACCCTCTCAGCTAAAATCTTCAGAGCTTCTCGAAGTTGTTGAACGCCTTCCCCCTGCAAGATGGAAAAGAAAACCAACAGTGCTGTATGTTTGTGGAATACGCTTCTTGCACGTAATGCTGGCTCTGTAACATCAAACTGTGCAGTGTAAATGTTTAAAGAAGAGAAGTCATAAACAATGAGATAAGCTGCAAGAGTGAGGATGGAATGCAGGGGAAATCTCTACAGAAAATCTCCTCAGTTATACCCCACATTTGCAGAGCCTCTGACTCTAAGTGAAGCCTTTCACTTTGGTTCCTGCTTCTGCAGTGGGCCAAACCCAGGGTGTATATTACTGTCAAATATATTATGTTATGCAGCTTATGTTAATAACTATACTGTGCTACATGGAAAACAGGTTTTGCTCTTGCCTGACATTTACTCAGAACATCATTGAGTTTCTTGGGCTTCCTCTTCATTGGGACACCAGGAAACTGAGAGGGTTGGCAAGCCCCATCTTGCTTCTGCCTTATAAACTGGAACAGTGGCACATATGCCCATCCTGATGGACTTGAGCCAGCAGTGTGCACCTGAAGGCCCACAGTACCCTGGGCTGTATATAAAAGAGGGGTGGCCAGCACAGAGAGGGAAGTGATTGACCCTTTTTACTCTGCCCTCATCCCAAGCTGGAATGTTGCATCCAGATCTGGGGCCCCCATCACAGGAAAGATGTGGAGCTTTTGGGGAGGGTCTAGAGGAGGGCCACAAAGACAAAGAGGGCTGGAGCACCTCTCCTATGATGACAGGCTGAAGGAGCTGGGCTTGTTCAATCTGGAGAAGAGAAGGCAGTGGGGAGACCTCATTACAGCCTTCCAGTACTTAAAGGGAGATTATAAACAGGAAGGAAATCAACTTTTAACATGGGTAGACAGTGATAGGACAAGGAGGAATGGTTTTAAACTAAAGGAGGAAAGAGTTAGATTAGATAACAGGGGGAAGTTTTTCACTGAGAGGGTGGTGAGGTGCTGGCACAGGCTGCCCAGAGTGGTTATGGATGCCCCATCCCTGGAGGTGCTTAACGCCAGGGTGGATGGGGCCCTGAGATCTGATCTAGTATTTGATCTAGTGGCTGGGAACCCTGCCTGCAGCAAGGGGGCTGGAACTTGATGATCCTTGAGCTTCCTTCCAACCCAAGCCATTCTGTGAGTCTATGACTTTGTTCTGCCTCTTCCCAAGCTCCTGGGCTCAAGGTAGACTTTCCCTACCTTGTAGCAGCTTTGTGTGGGAGAATAATAGCTGGGGGCTGAGGAAGTGTTCAGCATGCAGGAGGGCAGCTGACAATGTGGCCAACAAACCACTAAGACTTGGCTTTCTGGCATGCAGGGTGTTGTAAGCCAAGGTTCATAGCTCTTCTGCTGCCTTTTTAACTGGTGACAGGAGCCTTGCCCCTCACAAACCAAAGGGAATATGTTTAAAAGACAGTAAAGAGATACAAAGTAAAGCAAAAAAAACAGAAACACATGCTTACATCAGCACCTTTATCACCTTCCTCGCCCTTCTTGCCTGGTTCACCCTAAAACAAACAAGAAAGAGAAATTTGTCTCCGTATCACTGAGGATCCTGCCCAGAATTACTTCCCTCCAATGGACCACAGTAAAGATGGCTCCTGAGCTCTGTCCTAGCTCCCAGCAGCTTCCCAGGAGGTCACTGCTATTTCTGACATTGATAAACTTGGCTGGAGGTGGCCAAGCTGCAGGAGGGGCTGGCTGCCATGGCCTGGACCTACAACAGATCTCAGTGAACAATGTTTTAGGCTACAAGGCTGAGAAAGAAATGCTGTTCTCCTCCCACAAACATGCAATTGTGCATCTTTGATTTACACCATAAAAATTCTCCATTCTTCTTTCATTAATTACTCATACCATTTTCTGCCTCTGAAGATGCTCATGAAGCTTTTTGTGAGCAAAGATCCCTATGTGCTGTGAACACTGGTCTGATGTTCCCCCTAACATCATGTTCCTGCATTTCCCAAGGAACAGAAAACACAAAGATTTTAAGCCACAAGCTAAAGACAAAGCCTAACACATGGCTGAAATAAATAGGATGGAAATACCTGGACTCCTCAGACTTATTGGACATCCCTGAGACACTGGCAAAGCAGGGAGTGGGGATGGGAGGAAGGGCTGAAGAAAAGGTTGTAGGAGCTGTACAGTATGATGAGATGGAATTAAGGAAAGGTGAAGAGAAACTTCCCAGAGGAACCAGGACCTCTCCGAATGCTGCCACTCAAGACAACCAACATGTTCCACTCACTTTCAGCCAAACTTCAACTCTGTTTGCACTCTAGCCATATGTGCCTGTGCAGACATCTCCTGCGTGCATCAGTTCAGCTACTGCCAAAAAATCATTTGGCCAAGTCTCTCAATCTCATTAAAGGTTTTCCAGCTCAGCTTGGCAGATCAAGGTGCAAGAGGACACCGAGAGCAGCTGATGTACCTTGGGTTAACGATGCCCACCTCTGCACTCTGGTAGTGCCAGGAACCTCACAGGGCAGGGAGGGGATTCTGTCTGCCAGGCTTTGGCTAGAGGGGATCTGCAAGTACAGCACATCTCCTCCATTAGCACATTGCCTTCCTGATCACTGCTGTCCACCTCTGACCTGTCAACAGGACTTTGCCAACAGTCCTTCCCTGCAGCGCACTTTATGCCACCGACTGCCCTGTTGACAAAACACCAGTAGCAGAAGGGGGCTGGTAAGGTTGCAGAGCAGGGATGCTACCTTGCTTTGCACTGTGCAGTAAGGACTTCCCGTGAGGCAAACACTATCAACAGAACTTAGAGCAAGCATCCTTCCCTCCTAAAGAAATCAACAGGAATCTGGCTGCTCTGTGATAAGTTTTCATTACTGACTTCTGGCTCTGGAACGAAGATCCCCAGCTGCAGGGCACCAGCTCCATCCCTTGAACCACCCAAGGTGGAGATAAGCCTATGCCATCACTCTGACGCACTCCGCATTCCAGCGCTACGCTTGACGCACTTCACGTTCCATTTGTAAAGGAATACTTAAGGTGAGGCTTCCTATTGAGCAAATCTCTGAGCTGGAGTCAATTGACCTCAGCACTATATCTGAGAGCTGGTTGAACCAGCTGCAAATCAGCTCGGTGTTTTGTGGTACCAGACATGCCAGGCAGGCACCAAACCCAACTGAGTCTTGTACACACCCGCAAGTACATCACTTACAGGAAATCCCTTAATGCCCCTCTCTCCAGTCAGACCTGCTTGCCCCTGTTGGAAATAAAGTAAGTGTCATTAGGAGATGTTTTTCCATTTGACAAGAACACAGTGTCATTTTTCACTACTGGAATTAAGATGGCTTAATGAAAAACCTTACACTTGGGATAATAAGAAGAGATTCCTCTCCCTTGACATTATCACTTAGAGACAGCAAAAGGGGGTCATGGTTTTCTGTCAAGCATCAGCTCCAAATCCTATCACACTTCGGAGAAGTTTGGTAAAGTACAGAGCTACTCCGCTCGGTACCTTCTCCATAAGATGATTAGCAATTTCTTGAACTTTACAGCAGTCAGTTACATTACAGCAGGAAGGAATTTGGCTGGAGATTTGCTTCTTACAAAGACAGAGCATTCTTCTCTCTAGTAAAACAGACAGGCTGATGCTGCCCCAGACAGCAAACAGAGCCCAGAACTCCCACAGAGCACTGATTTAATCTGCCTCCTGCTCCACACACACGTCCCCGCGTTAACCCCAGCGGCTACTGATCAAACCCACACACGGGATTTTGGTTGATTTGTTTCTTTTTCCTGCTGTGCTGATTTTCACATTGTTCTCTGCGCTTTCTTTCTTTCTTTTCTTTTTTTTTTGGCTAAACTAAAACATTTTGGAACGGTATGTGTTGGTTCAGGATGGAATGAAACGCCATCACATTCAACATCTTTTTAGTCCCTGTTTTCCTCTGCAGCTCTGGTTTCCCACCCCAGGGCACGCTGGGGCAGGGCAGAACCCCCGACTAGGAGAAGAGCTATAGATTATTTCATGAGAAAGCAGGAGCAGGGCAAGGGAAGGCAAAATTTAAAAGCATCTTTAGAAATCTATTGATGAAACAGCTACATATTGAAACCGGCTCTTCTTCCCCAAACATAAACAGAAACAAACCCATCCTTTTGTTCCTCAAAACCCATCTAGCTGGCGGCAGCTTTTTGTAGCATTTGCCAAGAAGGGAGAGCTGCTTTGTTACTCTGTCCATCCCACTGCTGCTTTGTAGAACACAAATGGGCCTTGGGCATCTCAAAACATTACTGCGGAGACCTGCGCAATGCACAGCCAGGCAGCCCCAGACAAAGGCCCACACTGACACAGAGAGCGCCAGGAGGAAGCCCAGTTTGTCAGGTGCTCTGAGCATCTTCAAAGGGAAATGCTTGGATTCTGCACTGGAAGGAGCAAGGGCTGTGAAAAAGCATTAGGCAAGCAGCAAACCACAGAGAAAAGACATAACAACACACTCGAAAGACATAAACAGACTTTTCTCGGTGTCCAGGGGGAACAGAAAAGGATGTTATCAGCTTAAAGGGGATCAAAGGATATTTAGGCTGGATGTTTGAAATATCTTTTATCCCAGGCCCTCAAGAACTGTACCTCTGCAGACTGCCTGCGGATGATGTGACGCATCCCTCGCTGACACTCGTTAAGAATTAGATGAACAGAGACTGATCATGAGTGGCACACACAAATGTGCCATCGAGGGGATGTGCTCAGACTGCTTCAGGTCTCTTTCTACATCTGTTCTTTCTGAGATTAAGCAGGAAGAATGTATAATAACGTTTTCTCATACCTCAACAGATACTGCCAGCCCTCCTCTGCTTTTCTTTGCAGCTGCGCAGCTCCTCTGCTCTGTGTAAAGCCAGCCCTCATTTGTATCCACCAAACCCCAAATTGCAGCATGTAGTTGTCAAAACCAGCATTCAAACCCACACGCACAAAAGACAAAAAGCACACAGAACGTCCGACAGAAATTCTGCCAGAAAAAGCGATCAGCTCTGCTTTCCACGCTAAGAAAGAAAGGACAGGAAATAGCATTTTCCTATTTAGCACAGCATTGTGTATTGAAAAATCTCATTTGTCCCAAACCTAGAAGGAGAGTTACAGTTCTGAATATGTACGAGGAAGGAATGAGGTCAGAGTGTCAAGTATTCGACTGTACTGAATGGACACTGTGCATCACAGCTTTTGTTTCAAAGGAAGTGCAGTAATAGTCTTAGCAATATGATCAAGCACAGACTAAAGCACGGTGTTAAGGGAATCACTGAGGAAGAGCTCTTACCAGTTTCCTGGATGGAAACCAAACACCTTGCCAAACGGCATGCTTTCTTCTTTTCTTTTTAAACTGAAAGGTAGCATTTAATGCCGACGAGCCATAGTAGCTCGCCTGTACTGAAATCCCATCAGTTACAGTCTCACTCTATTTCGCTCTCTATTAGAACCTTAAATTCTAGGCCCAGAAATGCATCAGATTCTAATCTTAGTAAAGCCAATAAATGCCCAAAGTAGGTGATCTGCATAAGATATTGTCACTTAAAATGCTCTCTATCTTTCAGATGATATCTTATGTAAGAATGGGGACCAAGAACCCATAACATGGGCAAAGATGCTCAAATAAATATGAGCTTTTTGAAAGCATATGTGCTCCACTCTCAGATATACCCTTCTCCTTCATGTGAAGTCCCTCAGGAGAGCATGAAACAACACACCTGAGCCTTGCTTGCCTTGCACAGTCTGGACAGAGGAGCATAACCTAAGTATTTCACTAGTTATTCTCATGAATTCAAAAAGTCATCAAATAGGAGTTAACCAATTAGTATTTTCCTTTCTTAGCTCCTTCAGACACCCCTCTGCTTGTTAGACTGGAAGAGTGAGCAGAAATAAAGGGGAAGAGGAGATGTGCATCATCTATAGCTACCTACCTGCAGGCAGTGATCTACAATGTGATGGTAAAAGTGGCACTCAGAAGAAAATGGAACTTGTTCCCTATAGCTGCAGCACAAGAGCATGCCTATGTAGCCATGACTGCAGACTTTTTTTTTTTAACAGGTACCAGCCAACATTTTTCTTATCTCTTTCTTTAATTCTTTGACTCCGTTCCACAGTAGGGTCTCAGTAACGCTCCACAGTCCATCTGCACCCACTTCCACATTTTGCAGATCTAATTGCTGAATGATTGCACCAAGCGCTAAGTTCTAAGGTGATTTTGTGTCCCTCGTGCTTCTCAGAGGCAATTTCAGAGACAGTGGCCTTTTGGAGAGTAAGCTCGACAGAAACAGCTGTAGTGCCATCAAAGTGCCATCTGAAACCCTTCCTTAAATGCTGGAGTGGGGATCTGACATGGATATATCCTTGCTAAGATTTTTCTCTGTTAATTCCTAAATTTCACCTGTTTAGAAATAATATTCAAACAGCCCTTCTTGCTACAGTTATTACCACTTGACATAGCCCATCAAGGACTGAGGTATAGCAAAGTTTCCAAATAAATAAAGAGCATCACTTGACCTGGGGAACAGCTTTGGCTCAGGAGGAGTCTGATGAGCTTTCACTGCATTACCATCACAGATGGAAGAAGTCAGAACATCTAAAACAGCCCACACGGAAGAGCTTTGGTTGGCAGAAGAGGGCTGGCCTCTGCCAGGTTTAACATTCCAGGTATTTATTACCTGTATCTCCTTAGGGAACACCAGACTCTGTGTAGGTCATTCAGTCTTTTATCTGTACAGGAAACCCCCATCTTGTTGCTTTTTTTTGCAAAAGACTTAGAAACTGCATTTAAAATTGGCCATGGCTGCAGTGCCATGGAATTTGAAAGACTTGTATAAATTTCTAAGGCATTCACCCAGATCTTGCTGGGAATCCCTCCACGTACATAAAACCTTACCCTCTCTCCTCGGTCTCCTTTGGAGCCTTTGGGCCCAGGTTGTCCTGGAGAGCCTGGTAAGCCCTGGAAGAGATGCAGGACAAGAAGAAATTATTTTCTATTGTGCATCCATTATGAAGATATAGCCAATACATTTCCCAGTGATCCTCAGCCCCTGTAAGCCTTATATACCCATTAAGCGATTGGGCTGGATTCTTGTTTGCCCTCAAGCAACAACAATCGAAGCTCTTTTTGCAGATATCTTGAGCCCTACATTTTCTACATATCCCTCTCTTTAGGTCTTTTAATGAACTGCATGCTACTGATACAGCGTTTTGTGAAGGGTCAGCGTGACAGGATAGTTCTTGTTCTCGGTGACTGAGAAGAAATGAACAAATAGATGGTATGGTTAGCCTAAAAATCCTCACTGCTTTCCCCCCTCTCCATAATTGCCTCAGTGGGTGGCATGAGTAAGCATACATACCTGAAAATTAATTGGATTGTGCAGTGGAAATTATTTTGAAGCGATTCATTCACCCTAATAAACAATTTTCAAATTAAGCCCAATCTCTACTAACAATTCTGCTCCCTGGGTTGAGTAAATCTATAAAGCAATTCACCAATGGTTATGAAGGGCGTTGTCTCCAGACTTCTACTAATTGAACTGCTTTGCAAAAATTGATCCAAATTCTTAAATTACCCACCCAGTGAAGCCACAGTTATAAACCAGGCGGGAAGGGAACATATTGTTTGTTTATATTGAGCATGTCAGCTCCATGTGACCATATGTGAGATGCTTTTTTCCACCTCAAGTGACTCGAAAATCTCCTCAAAGACTGCAGCACAAGGAACCCCAGCTTTACTCCAGGCAGCTGCTGCTCCAAGCTGGCTTGTTTAACAACAGCCCCCAGGAACCACCACCTCTCAGCATCCAGAGAAATGGGCTTTCTAGCACAGCTGCCAGGAACCTCAGCCTGTGCTTTAGTGGCCCAACAAGGTCAGGCGTTAGTGTTTCAAGGGTCTATGGGAGGAACGCTCTCCCAGTCTTAGTGTTTTGAGGGACTAAAGGAGAAGCACTCTCCCAGCTTCAATTGGGAGGCAGCACTGCTCAGCATTAACGCGTTGCTCCTTGCCTGCAGTCAGTCCAACCAGCTCACCACGAACCTGTGCAGGCCAGTAGCTTAGCTACACCAGCCCCGAGCCCGCAAAAGATGCAGAAATTTAAGCCTGATATAGGTTAACTAGGGCTGGCAAACAAGGTAGGGCACAGACCACACTTGGCCTTACATCAAAAAGCAGCGTGAACAAAACTCAGGTGTCCATAGGTGACCTCTGCACTTGACAGCTCTCAACATTCGATTTCAGTGCGTGTTTGCACAGGGATGCTCAAGAACACTGAATTAAACAAGTATGTTGTTAAAAATAAAAAATTTATAACGTGTGCCGCATGTGAACAAGCCAGACTCTATTAAAGAACCTATTTATGAATTGTGAATTACCTTATATTTAATCACGTTAAACTGCAACTGTCATTTTGCTGCCAAATTTCCCACTGTGTTCATATCTATCTGGAGTTTCTCACCGCTCTCCAGAGCATTCACTAATTGAAATGATTCTGCTACACTGGCAAAATTTCACTAACCTGCACTCATTGCTTCTTCAAAGTGATTAATAAATACATAGCAGAAGTCTCCTTTCTCTAATTTCTGGCATTCCCAAACCTGTCATATCAGGATCTAAGTTACATCCATTGTCTAAATTACTTAACCTTTCCCTCTCTTCCATTCTCTTCAGTCACTTTTATCTCTTTAGTCAGGTAAGATACCTAATATTGAAATATTTGATGTCACTGGTTTACCTCTACAGTAAAAGAAACGCTCTTTCCAAACTGGAGTCCCATTGTATCAGCCAACCACCATATGGAGCAGTTTGGCCACTCATTATTTATCGTCACCTCCACTCTTTCAACTTCTTCTTCATTCATGTGACTTCTTTGCCCTTCCGGCGTAATACATTCTTCTGAGTGAGTTTACAGCACTCCATTATTATCCTCCCCTCCACAATTTTGGTATCAATATCAAATCAATCAAACTGATTGGAATTTGTGATGTATACATTGAATGGAAAGTGCTATTTCCAACAAATTAGGATAAAGAAATTCACCCTGGTGAACTGGTGAATTCTCAGTAACACATTTTTACTATTATGTGTGTTCCACAGGAAATGCAGTATTTTTCTATCACAATGTTAGTAAAGCCCACGTCAAATCCTTTGCATCACCTCAGGCTACGGTGAAATGTTTTGACACAATAACAGCAAGATGTGTTGCTATGATTGAGGGAAAACCTGGAAAGTATAACCACTTCGACTTCTCATCCCAGTTCAGTACGAAAAATGGGTATTAAAATCACAGAATTTCATGAGGAACTAGGCATTGTATCTAAGATCTATAAAGCAATCCCCCTCTTTTTGCAATGAGAAGATGCTTTGCGCCTACCCCCCAACTCTGCCTCCCAGCCCAAAGCAGGACAACCCTTACTTGTGATCCAGGGACTCCAATAGGTCCTGGGGGCCCTTTGGGTCCCGATGCGCCTGGAGGTCCTGGTGGGAATCATCAATTGAGACAATGTTAAGGAGAATTAGAAGGATCTTAAATTCCAAACATATGCATTTCCTTTTATTCTACCTTATCTCTCAATGGATGAGAGCCATTCATTGATTCCAGGACTACAGCATGTAAGTACTACATCATGCGCTGGATTCTCAGACACCCATATACTAATATCACGTATCCTTATGCCCTAGGGAAGATCTTAGAGCTCTAGGAGGAAAAAGAGGTGAAAATAGGCAGGAAGGATGCCAGCAAGATGCTGCGTTTCCATTGCTTAAAATAACAGCTCTGAAGAAATCTTAAGCTAGGTCCATGACACATCAGAGCAGACTGCTCTTTTTGAAATGGAGGAAGTCCTGTAGGTGGCCAGGGAAGTCTGCAGTCCTGCATGAGTCTGGCTCTGGTGCTGATGAACACTAAGGAAACAGAGGTTGGACGTAGCCAGAACGAGAAGCCAACCGTGGCAAAGCAAAGCACTCTTTTGTTCTTTGCACGCTCACTCCAGTAGCAAAAAAATTCTTTTTAAGTCTGTATCACAGAAGAGGCTGTTTCCAGGACACATTAAGCACTGCCTGAACAGGTCAAATTGCTTTACAGTCACAGAACAAATTCATTACTTTTGGAAAAATAATTATATCCCAACTGCAGCTGTTAAATTGTACCTGGAAATGAGAGACAGGATGTTTGCTTAGTCTGAATTTAGTAATACTCCTCTCTGCTTTGGTTGTCACAACCCTTGAGATGAAACAATGCAGACGTGATATACAAAGTACAGCTGAATTAACCTCAATCATTAATGCACCATGCAAATGCTTAAGTCAGAGAATAAAGGAACTGAAGGATAAATTAAAGGCCCTCATAATGAAAGGAAAATTCTTTTCTGCAACTGATGGGAGCTGACTCCTAAATATGCATCATACAGGGAAATGCTGACGCTTGCAGGAATATTGTCATTTAAGCCACCCATCAGCACTGAGAAACAGAAGATTTGCCACTGAATTCTGGTCCTAGATTCTGATCTGTCATACTGGTGCAAATCTGGAGCAGCTCAAACCGGCTCCAAAGTCTGCAGAGATATCACTGAGAACAGTTGGTCAGATCCTGCTCAGTAGAGCTCTATAGCAACTGGACAGGACTGCACCAGCAGTGAGAGCAGCTCTGCTCTCACAGAGGAATTCACAGGACAGCCCATTCTTAAAGGCACTCTTCAGTTATTCCCTTCTCATGGTGTGTCCTGTCAAAGCAGCAATTCCTAATGTTTTAGAGATTTAAAGAAAAATCTGCCTCTATCAAGAGATAAGAACTGGTTACTTCTTGCCATCCTGCCCACTCCTGGACCCATGGCTCCACAGCCCTTCCACTGAGGACCACGTGCTTTCTCTGCAGGCATCCCACAGCACACTTCCACTCTCTCTGATTCTTCTGCTCTTCTTCCCCATCATTACAACTTTGCAGCTCAACTGAGTACATTACCTGGGGGTCCTACGGGGCCTGGGGCTCCCCGTGGTCCTGGCAGGCCAGCCATGATGGTATCTATGACGGTGGAGGCCAACTGGGGTTCTCCATCTGTGTTAAAAAGCAGAACAGTCAGTGCCCCTGCAGCAAGAGCTGTCCAGCCCCAGGACTTCTCTCCTCTGGCGCCCATTGCTGGTGAAGGGCAGGCAGCACTCTGGATGCAAAATCTGGACTCCAGGAGCAATCCGAGAGCATAGGCTGTATCCCAGAGATCTCATCCCACCTCTGCTAACCCCTGAAGAACTGTCCTTCTGTCCAAAAACTGGTGTTCCTGCACACCCCTATTGTAACACCTTTGGAATGCTGAAGCAGTTTAAGAGTAGCTCTGCACTGTACAGCAATAATTATTTTAGGAATTCAACTGGCCAGCTTGTGTAGGTCTGGGGAACAGGTGGAGATGGGAGCAGAGCAGGGAGAGGGAAGCCATTAGCAGAAACTGGAGTCATGCTGTGCTTTTACACATCTTTCTTAGTTGTTTCCTGTTGGGAGTAAAGCTCGTCAGCCTGCAGCCATTCCCATCTTTGAACCACTGGGCTTACCACCTCAGTTGGTAACTGAAGAGAAAAAAATACAACTATATATGAAATAAAAACAACCCTTATTCATTTATGGCAACACCAAAACCACAGTCAACAGCTGTGCTCCCTGCAGACCTGCACTGTAATATGCCAGCAGCAGTCTGCAGGGTACCTGTATGGCAGCATCTCTCATCTGAGCATCCCACAACATTACTTAACAGTGTGGAAACCAAGGCACGAAAATTCCACAACCAGCGAAGACACCAATAACACAAAGCAAGGAAGGGAACCCCCATGTCCTGATGCTATGAAGATTCATAATCCATTCTCCTGACCAGTGCTATAGAACCAACAGCAGGTTTCCTGATCATGCCTGGAGATCTCGAGTCTCAGTAAACCCTATGAGAAGTCCACATTTTCCACACCTGGAGGCCACCAAAATGAAGAACGCCCATGTCCTCCTGCCCATGACCTCAAACACGCTGGTGTTCCCTTCACCCGTCCCTTTAACTCATTATGCTGAAGTTGTGGGGAGCTTTTTGCAGGTGTAAAATACTGCAGGTGGCTCACTGCTCTACTGAGGAGAATACCAAATAATACCAGGCAGATGGGAAGGATGTTTGTTCATTCACTCTGCAGGATCCAGCCAAAACAACCTACGGTGAAATCTCCAGGAACGTTATCAGACACATCACGAAGCCTTTTCAACTTCTGGAGCACTGGCAACAACAGAGAAAACGTTCCATGTCCTTGTTCGAAAGCATCTCCAAGGGAAACTGTGAAATCCTTTTAACTGCCAGGGACGACGGTACATGTCTGCAATGCCTTCCTGGCAGCAGAGCAGCACGAGATCTAACCCAGGTCCCTCTGAGAACCAAATTTCGAGCCTAAAGCCTGAATGTAAACAGGTATTTCTTTGACTATTGCTCCCAGACCCATCCATCTTCCCTTCTTCACAGCCCTGAGACAAAACAGCTGAGACTGTTTTTATGTTCAGAAGGGAAGGTATCCAAGTGAAGTGTGTAATCCAATTAATTTGAGTTTTATTTGACCATGTCAAAATCCATCATGGCTTGGGAGTAAGACGAGATTGGGAAATGAGCATCGAAGAGCAATTGCAGAGTCTTTTGTTTTTAAAGAACAAGCAGCCAACAAAATGAAACATGCATCCACTGAGAGGAGGAGAGGATGGGCTACAAATGAACTGGGATTTAATTACTGCTGGAGGTAAACCGGGAATAAGCATCTGGGTTACAAAACATTCCTGCTAAGTGGTACATTATTACAGTGATGGAGTTACACCACACAAATCCACCCACCCTGACATTAGACCCACTGGACTCGAAGTTATTTATGAAAGGCGATTTGGTAACTGTGACACAGAAGAGAGCAATGTCTCATTTCTAACACTGAGCTGACTCTACACCACATACCTGATGCATGCATTCGTAAGTGGCAGAGAAGGAAAGCAACGCTGCAGCAGCAGCCCCAGCAGAGGGGCAGGGCAGTCTGGCTTCTGGCTTGTATCTCATGTTTCTGACTAAGGGATAAATTCCCCCTTTATAAGCTTGATTTGTTGAGACAGGATGGAAATGAAGTAATCCTGTCCTAATTTCTTTCTGCTACCTGATCCGGAGGGAGACAACTGGGACCAATTTCTTTACCACCGCACTGTGAAACTGTGAGAAAATGTCTCCCTATTTTTGGCTTCTGCCTACTGATAAACATTGCCAACAAGAACTTATTGTGATTAATAAAGGCACATGCATTAACCATGTTCAGGCGGAACCAAACACTGCAGTCTTAATAATAATCCAATACAGCTTTCTCACATCTCCGTGGGTGCACATGCCCATTACCAGGAATATGCTTCCCTCTGCTGTCAGCAGCTGGAATCTTGTGTTTATCGTTTTCAGATGTGCTCCATTAAATAGAAAAAAAAAAAAGAAAAGGAAAACCTATGCGGGATTTGCAAGGCTAAGCTTTATTGGCTGTTGAGGATCAGCTTTCCACCAACCTGTGGTAGGCAAAATCAGCCAGCACGTAAGGAAAACATTACATTTTGTAAGAAAATGGCCTCAATATTGCATAACTTTACTATGACCACGCAGATGACTTATGCTGGCAGACCAGTATCGAGATATTTTTCTCTTTTAAACAACGGAACTTGTTATAGATTTTGGGCTTACATACCCAGTGTCAGTACACCAACAAAGCCAGCTTGCTCCACTTGTCTAACATGGTCTTTGCTGTACACACCCAGAGGAAATTTCATCTCCACAGAACACCACAGAGCCCTGCCTATGCCCTGGAAGGAACTGGATGAATGATGTGCCCCCAGCAGGCAGCCCTGCTGCATGCTTCTGCCTCCTGTGCTTCGGTGAGTGGTCAATACACAGGAGCTGGCACTGCCTGGCTCGCTCACCCACCACCGAAAGCTAAAGGAGGAGCAGAGGGGACCCCAGGAAGTGTGAGTGGGGCAGAGCAACATTTCTGAATGTTTCAGATGTGAGGTTTGGGGTAAAGCTGGCAGAGGGCATGGCAGCTGCACAAGGGGAAAGGCCTGTGCTGTCTGCTCTGTCCGAGTACCAGTTAACAGGTAACACTCATTTATTTAATGAGTCCTCTGCTACAGAAAACTCCAGGGAGTATAGAGCTTTCCACTTCTTACATGACCTGAGTTATAAATGCAGCAGAGAGAGCCTGTCAGCTCCACCAGTGCCAGTCTCTGCAACTGCAGTATTTTAATTCCATACAGGATTAGACCTTCATTTGGAAACCTCTAAACTACATCAGCTGCTTAGTTCTCCCAAGAGTAGATAAATGAAGCAGCACACATTGCTGAGGTAAGTGACCTGGCTGCTCCTTCTGCACCAAGAAATCCATCCCAGGTAGAAAAAGTACAGTGCTGCCCCAGGATGCAGCCACCACCATTTACTTATGAACCTCAAGTCCATGTGGGAGCCTGCTGCTGCCCAGTGGTGGTTGAATTAAAAGGGATATTTATCCACTTGTTTATCTGCTTCCCATTTTGGGACAATGCAGTGTTTACCCTTCTCATATACCAGCAAGGAAGGCCATGCAATCTATGTCTTTGCAAGCTTTTAAGCCTATCTGTTATCCTGCAAGAGTTTAATTAAAGGGTGGCTGGAGGAAGGGGGCTGTGGCAGTGCCAAAACCATCCTCCAAGATCCTTTGGAATAAAAGGCTGAATGCAGAACCTTCCTTGTTAGAAGACTCAGGAATGCAGCAGCTCAATCTACATTTTGTGAAAATCCTTAGCATTGAACCACAATTAATTTCATCTTGTTCATATGCGTTAAGTAACTGAATATAAAATAGAGCTGTTAAAGTTCTTTCCAAATTAAAGCTACATCTGTTCACTTTCAGGAAAAGGAGTCTGGAGAGAGGAGTGGGTGGAAGAAAAAGGAAAGCTCTAGAAAGCCATCAGACACGGGGAGATTTACTAATGCTTGGCTGTAAGTAATACAACTGTGCTTTGAAGCTGGACATGAGCACAAGAGCTGGGGAAAAGGCACAGCTGAAGTTTGGGGGAGTGGAGATGGGAGACCAGCAGAGCTGGGGCTCCAGGGGTTTACACGCCAAGAAGAGATACGTCCAAGTTCTGCTTTATCATTATTAGATGCCAGCAGCACAAGAGCAGACCGGAAGAAATTCGATCAAGCCTGAATATGACTGCTCAGATAAGAGTGTATGACGTGCCTTTCCAAGAAAGCCTTTTCTTGCCATGCACAACACAAATCAAGTAAATATATCTTTAAAATCACCATAAGTTCAAAGAAACCTTGACCCTCCAGCCATAGAGAAGGAATAAATTACAGTCTTGGTCTGGGCTTTTGAGTCCACAGTTCTGTGTTTTGCATGGATATAGGATGATGTTGTGCCAAAAACACAGGTGGGGAGACATGTCTGCAGGGGCAGGAAAAGAGCTGCATTGAACAGATGTCCTCGTTATGTTATATAATTTCAGAGAAGAAAACATTTAGTAGTTGCTCATTTCTGAATATCCCTGGGCCCTGTAATACTGCAATAGCAGCACCATGAGACCTCACAACCGTGCAGTTTCATTGCATCAGCACCTAAATGGCCAGACATGCTGCATTTGTTTACCCATGTTTCATCTTGTACAGAAACTTCCAAGTGACCCATAGAACACAGGCAGCTCATCTTGCTGCTTCCAGGAAAGGCAGAGCCCTGGCAAAGCCCAACAGGGAAAGTGGGAATTAGAGCTGAGCTGCTCTGGGCCTGTCCATTCTGCTGATGTACCAGAAAAAAAAATGGGAACAGAGAAAGAAGCTTACTTTCTTTTTCAGCTGTGGGCTGGAGGGAGTAGAGAACCCCTTGCTGGAAGGTAAGGGGGAGGCTTGGGGTGGCAGGTGGCCCTGGAGGACCCGGGGGACCTGGAATCCCGGTTTCTCCTGGAAGTCCTCTTGGTCCTTGAGGTCCCAACAGCCCTGTGCAGAGGCAGGAGAGGATCTGTTAGTGCACTTGAAGATGTGGTAATGGATGTAAAAAGCAGTAGGAAGCCCATTCATTCCTGGAAAGAAAAGTCTAGATAGCAATAATTCCTCAAGGACAGAAGAGAAATGCTACCTGAAAATACTCACCACTGCCAGATGTGATGGAGATGTAAAACATGCAGAGAAATAAGATAAAGGGATGGCAATTTGGTCACAGAATTATTTCTGTTAAGCAACAGATGCCCTCTCAGCAGGTCCTACCATGGCCTGGGAATATCACAGCATATTCTTGATCTCCTGGTAAACAGCGAATTTCTGTCCTGAACTGTAATTGTGAGAATTAGGGGAGAAAATATTGAAAATTGGGAAGCTAATTCCCTTTGGCTTCTTCCTATGAAAAGCAAATGGCCTTACTTGGCTCAAAGGTGCTACAAAGCTCAAAAAGTAAAAAAAAATCTCTTTCCCTGAAACCGAGCAAGAAAACAAAGGCAGATGGAAAGCAAACACAGCTCTTCCTCTTCCCCTCCAGGTACACCTGTATGTCACCTCACCACCACGAAAGCACGGAAATAGTAAGAGAAACCATCAGTGCAGCAGCAAATCAATTCTGCCTCCTTTGGGGCTGGAAAGCTCTTGTTGCAAACGGAGAAACCGAAAGGCAGACACATCTTTGGCCAGACCAGACACTGACAGTTTGCCAGAAAATGCCAAAAAAGCGTTCAGAGCCACTCTCACATTTTAAGGCACTCTCCAAGTTTTAAACCTTTCCTGAGCTCAGATTTACAAGGCACAGCCTTTCAAACGCGTACAAAGCACAGAGGTTGAGGTCTGGCACCTATCGCGTAGTATCGCCTTCATCAAAAGATTTAGGGGATGTAGAAAGTCTCTGAGCTCAGGAATGGAGTGCACTGTGAAAGAGTGGCCTCATAACCTTTTCCCTTAGCATACAATGGCATCATTAGTTTGACATTCTGGCATCTGACAGCTTGACACAAATGATGGAGAAAAAAGGCAGTTAAAACAGGCACACAGTGAGAGGGTTGAGCAGGAAATGCTCTTTTCCAAAGGCTGACAGATCGGAGACTGGTTTTCATAGCTCCTGAGTAGGATGGGAAAACTTGATCCTGCTGTTCTGCTTTCTGGGACACGTTCTCCCCAGCTCCATAGGAAATCCCAGGGACCGTCATTGCTCTCCATGCAGCTAGTACCTGCTCTGAGGGCTGCTGGCTTCAGTTCAGTGCTCAGGGGATTTCGAGGATTGGATTTAATACAAACTGCAATCTCAACACTGTGTGTGTCTCGGTCTTCTGTGATCTGTCTGCACAGACAATTTGCACAACGTGAAGTATCTCCTGTCATGCCCTGGGACTTACCTGGTGGCCCTGCTGGGCCCCTCTCCCCCGGTTGTCCCTTCTCGCCTTTTGGTCCTGGTGGTCCTGGAAGACCAGTTGGCCCAACTGGGCCTGGAGGACCAACTTGTCCTGGCAGCCCTGAAAACATACAGAGAGGAAATGAGTTAGAGATTAAGACATTACTGAGAGCAGAAGGTATTTAGCAACCTAGAAACCAGCGGAGAGGGACTCTGCAAGGGGGAGAAATGCAGCTTTGTGCAGGTGGCACAGACAGGGTGGTACTGCTGGCAAGAGCTTGCCAGTACATCGAGGAGAACAGCCAGACTGGACCTTGCTTCCCCCCTTCTCCTTGTAGTCTTTAAAGAAATACGTGCATCCCCATGCACAGTGCCACCTGCAGCAATCAGCAGGATGTGCTCCTCAGCTGGGACGTGCTGCTCAGAGCCAACCTGAGTGTGCAGCTGTCCCATCTCAAGGTCTGAACAGCTCCAGGCAGGCTCTGGCAGCTCCCTCATGCCCTCCTTCGATAGCCTCATCCAGATGGGCATCTCAGATCCATGATAGTCTCCATGTTTCAGAATACATAAAATATATGATACATAAAATATACTGAACAGGCTGCCCAGAGCACTCTGGGTGCCCCATCCCAGGAGGTGCCCAAGGCCAGGTTGGATGGGGCCCTGGGCAGTCTGACCTGGTGGGGGGCAACCAGCCCAGGGGAGTTGGAACTGGATGGGCTTTAAGGTCCTTCCAACGCAGCCCATTCTATGATATCTGCAAAACCAAATCAAGCCCCGTCTCCCACTTGCCCTGGTTGGCATATACATACCACCCAGAGACTGTGTCAAAAACGTTTCCTTGTTTTCTCCTGTTTTCATTTATCTAATGAGTGCACCATGCTGTGCACAAACAGTTTTCATCCCCAAGTGAAACGAAAACACCCACATTTTGAAGCAACAAGATGTTATTAATTCATACCAATAGGTGGGATGCTGAGAAAGCCCACCTAGAAATACCAGTTATGCAGTAATTACAGCCCCTTGGCACCTCTACTCAGTCTAGGTAGGTAAGCCTACATAAGCATAAGAAAGATGCAGGCAGCATTCATAATCTGAAAGTGACTATTTCTGGTGATGTTAAATGAAATCTTAACGTTGCTTCCTTTAGACTATCAAAATAATAACAACAATTGGCAATTGCACAGTATTTTTCAGAAAAACACTGTCTTTTGCTCACGAAGGTCATAACTGCTACAGAAAGATGTACATAAATGCTCTGCAAACATCAGTAAAGCCTTTAATACCTTGGAGAGAAGGGTGAGTTATTCTGTCTGCTCAGATTAAGTGGTTAATAGTTACAATAAAGGCAATAACTAACAGAGTCACAGGCTCCTGGTTTCCAGGCTACCAAAGAGCTTTTGAAAGCGGTAGCAGACATGCTACAAAGCCAGAGGAAGATCTGGTTGAATTCAAGGCTCAGCACATTCCGATTTCAAGTCTCTGTCTATATTCCACATTCAAGAACAACCCAGCAGAGCACAGATTTGATTCATTTTTTAGGCGACATCTTTCCCCACCTCTGATATGAGGAGATGTGCTGGCCTCTCTGAGACCAATAGCAGGAGAACCCGTGGTGGGCAGGGAGTGGAGAGCAGTGGATGGACATGAAGAGAAGGAAGAAAAGAAACAAGTGGGCCAGGCAGCACCTCCATGCTGGCCCCAAAGGGAACCAGGCTACATACTAAAGCACAAGGCTCACAGGACGCAAGCTGCAGATTTATCTATGAATAGAAAGAAGGGCTCCTTCAATGGATTGAGGCTGAAATCCCACCCGACACAGTGGATGCTGCACTTGGCAAGCTCAGGAGCCCATTTATCAGACCAAGACCATTCACTTAGAGCACTGTGAACAGCTTCTTCCACCCTACCAACCCCCCCCCCCCATCACACCTTTACTGCAGCACAGGTCAAAACATTTCCTCGTTCGTATAAGTCAACCTCAATTCTTCAGTTCCATCTTTATAAATCAATCCTGTGAACTTCTGCAAACCAAGAGCAATCATTTGCTGCTAGCATCCTCCATCGCTGCAGCAGCGGAGCTTTAAAGAAGCTGGCACTTACTTCCCTGAAGGAGGAAAGTGCTAAAGGAAAGGCTGGGAGAAGCAGCACTGGATAACGTGTCAGGCAAATGCTCATACTGGTGACAAATGGTGTTACCAGCATAAAAGAGACAAGCGCAAAAGGGAGAAGAAAGAGGGAAGGATTCAGGGAAAAAGGGGGGGAGGGAAGAAATATGAACAGGCCAAATCTTCAGCTGGCATTTCTTAGCTCTGCTGCAGTGACATTGCTTTTAGAAGCCAAAGCCTCTGGAAAGCATTCATTTCCTGAAATATATGAAAGAAAAACCCACAGAAAAAAAAAATACAGCAGGTAGAGGGTGAGCATCCTACTGCCAGAGACCAAATCAGACAGGCAGAGGCCTGGATTTTCTTCCTGGCCCTCTCATTAACCTGCAACACAACACCTGCTCCCTTTCCTCCCCAAGGTCTCTATACAGACAGGAGCACGTTATTCTCTGTACATAGCGTATCAAATCAATGTCCTGATAATCGCCAGCAGCTCTCTGTGCCCCTGGCATGCCACATCACTAAGGTAATAATGGTGTGCTCTCCCATCACTCAGCACGTGCCCCATTTGCTCTAGCCACGTGTCCTTCAGTGCCTCCCCCATGGGCAGCACTTTCCATTCTTCATGTGCTGGGGGAGTGGAACGTCTCAGAGATGACAAACCTGGTGTTCTGCCTCCCATGACCAAATACAGCCCAAAGAGGAAACCCAGCCTCTCTGTATCTATGAATCTCTGGATCGCTGGGGACTCATGGCCACAGGACCTTTCTGCTTTTTTGGTGGGGGAAATACCATGTACAGGTCTGGGCACAGCAACATTTGGTGCTTTAAAAGAGGAAATAGGAGAAACCATTCACTTACCCTGTGGTATTAGCTGCTCCTCTGCACCTCTGTGTCCTTTAGGCTCTAATTAAAATGGTCAGGGTTAAAAAGAAAAACAAAAAGATAAGACAAATCAGGTCTCTTGCTGCCAACTGGCTTAGCTAGAGTATATATATTTTCTTAACTCTCAGTAAAAACGTATCCTGTTGATTAACAAGCTGATCAGGAAGGCCAGCAGTGCAGCTGTCTCAACAGCTCTGAGTGCTTTTAAATGACTGTCTATTCTCAGCCCTGTCACTCACAGAAGAAACAGCCACCCTAACGACCAGTAGCAAGTTTTCCTGGACCTCAGCCTGGAGAGACATCAGCCAATTCAGAGCTGTAAGGTCATCCAGAAACGCTCCCACCGCTCCAAGCATCCGGTCCATATCACCCATCTCTGTGTCAGGTACCAACATCCTGCCCTTAGTCCATTGGGTTTAGAAACTTGGCAGCATGCAAGATGGGATGTGGATTTGCTTTGGCTGAAAGAATATATGCAGGGCAGAGTAGGCAGTATGTCACAAAAACTCTGAGGAAGGTGATGGGAGGGACAGAGGTTTGGTTTTCCTCAGCTTCAAATCACACAGGGAACTCAGGTTTGACTTATACCTAATCCACGATGACACTTGTTGAAAGGTCTCCTGAGGTCTGCAATTGCTGCAAGGGAACCTGGAGCTAACTTTAAGCAACAAATCACAGAACCATGTTGAAATCACACAAAATGGGCAGTCCCCATCGTCCTAAACCAACTGCATCAAATTCCCTACATTTCACCAAAATCCACAGTGCATTTCTTGGCTGGTTTTGAACTGTAGATGCAAACTGATGTGGGGAGGGAAGGAAGCCAAGTGTGAGCCCTGATCCGTGAAACGTCCCCAAAGCTCCTTAGCAAAGCACGCAGAGCTCAGCTGGGGCATTGAGGAGGCAATCACATGTCAATAAGCAACTTAACTGATTACTTCTAATTGCTGAAAGACATTGTGCTGACCTGAAATGGCCCAGTGCATGCCTGATTGCCAGTTACTATGCTAGAGTTGTTATTCCACACTAGGTTAAATAAATCAAGGCTAGAAAAGTAAAGGGTGACAATGAGTAACAACTACACCTGGTAGCACGCAGGCAGCCGTGCAACCAGCGTGGGAGTCTGGCTGATGACACCAAGCACTCGTGTATGCCTCAGACAACAACATTCTCTTTTGGGAGATGCTCTCTTGCTAACTCCTGGATTTACTGCTGGGTGGTGATACCGGGCCATGGAGTCAACCTGATGCAAGTGCTACAAGAGGTTGTTCTCCTTAATAGCACTGCCAGATGTCTGGGAGAGTGGCACTCATTGCTCCTTGCTGAGCAGACTGTCATGTGTGCAGAGCCTCAGAGAGGAGAGGGCATTGAGTGGAAGGGACAGAGTTGTCTGTACATTTGCTACATTCACTTCAGCACAACGAAGTGCAGGTGGAGAGATACAACAACAGCAAATGACACGGAGAAGGCAGAATGAGCACATAACGGACACTGGGGAAAACTGCTTTAATTCAGTTCCTGGCAGCCATCAGTGTGGTTCTGAAAATACTTTGCAGAACATATTGTTAGCGAACCTCCCTCCATGTTGTGGCATCCTGTCAAATTATAAACATGGACGACATCTGGTCTATGTTGGTTGCTCCAAGTCTGCTGCAGTCGTGAAAGGCTGCCATAATAAACTGCTCTGACAAAATAAAGGGGGGAAAAAAAGAAAGAAAAAAAGGAAAGTAAGCCCTATAGAGGATAAAGAACTGCTTTGGGAGTAAGCGAAGTAACTGACAGACAGAGCTTTGGAAGCAGAGAGCGGGGATCTTGAAATGAGAATGCCAAGGTCAAGGAAACTCAATGCAGAGTGATCTGTCTAGCCAAGCGGGCTTGGAGGGAATTTCTTGTAAGTGTATTTTTTTTTCATGCCACAAGAGGGATCATAAAACAGCCCATTGTGCTTATGGCAAATTTAAAAAATACAATGCACAGTGCAACTGATGCTGATATTCATGGGAAAGTTGTTCCTCCTAATAAACCAAGAATTACCCCTGCCATAGTCCTCTACCTCCCCACACCACTCCTGATGGGGAAATGCCACATTTAGTTCAATAGGGGAACACAAATGGTCCCCTGGTACCCCAATGCAATGGCTCTCTGGAGTTTCCTTAGGAATGTTTCAAGCTATGCAGGTCTCCAGATCCACACAGACAGACAGTATTAAACCTTTAGAATGAATAACCCCTGGTTTGGAGGAACTATGGCTCTGGAGCTAAATAAAACTGGTTCTGACCCTAACACCAAGGCTAAGCTCTCAAACTCCCTCTCCTGCTGAGCACAATCCTACCTTGCAGCAAGCACTTGCAGCCCCCCAAGGCTACAATGTTCCCACTGAGGGTGCAAAGCAGACAGGGAGCCTCCTGCAGCAAGGCTGCCTGCCCCACACTCACCCCGCAGCATCAGCAAACATGCCCACAAGCAAACAAAGAATTGCCCATCTGAAAACCTTAGCCCCTTTCTTTACAGAGCAGAGGGAAGGAGCTGCCAGTTTCCCTCCAACCTCCTTCCAGTGGAGCTCTCAGTGCTAAGTCAGCTTGGCACGGCCTTTGGTGTTTGCAAGATACCCTACAGGTACCATATATGCAGGCAGAGCGGTTTAATGGAGAGCAGGCCATGCTTACCTGCAGGTCCCACCGTTTTCCTCAGGACAGTCCCAGGATTTAGCAGGGGAAAGGCATCTGGCAGCAAGTCGTCATACCAGGTGGCTGTGGTCCCGGTGATGGGCAGGTTGTTTTCCAATGGTGGGCTTCGCTCCGCAGCTTCGAGCAGAAGGATCTGGGCAGGGGACACAGGGAAGGCAGACAAGGTCACTGGGATGGTTCCATACACATTCTCAATCTCGAAAAGTCTTGAAACTTCTCTCCTTGCCAGCAGGAGCTGTGGATAACTGTACCATAGACCAGAGGGGTTTTGGTGTTGAAGCTCTACTGTTTTTCTGGAAAGAGGCAGTAATTAGCTTGGAAGTTAACTGTGCTGTGTTGCAGGAGGGTCCAGTGCAGCGCTGCACACCCTCTTCATAGAGGGCTTTGCTGCTTACAGACATTCAGCCTCAATGAGACCATCTCCCTGGTGAGGAACAGGAACCAGGGAGCAGAGCTGAGGTGAGGACACAGCTTCTCACTGCTAGGCTGAAATCAGGTTAGAAGCACTGAGAGCCAATACCATGCAAAGGGCTGTGGGATGCCCCAGGTGACAGATTGCAGTGCCTGGGGACAACTGCTGGCTGCAAGTCAAAGGACAAAAGCTTATTTAATTAAAGATGAGAGAGAACATGAAGCTTTTAAAGAGCTGAAGTGATTTAATTTTGAAGCAAACAAAAAAGAGGCAATTTCCTCAAAAAGCTCTGCATAGCAGTAGTAGAGTACTATTAAAACTCATAACTGCTTCTATACTTTGTAAACACACCACCTTCAAATAAATCCCCATCCCAGTGCGCGACCCCGAGCTGTTTGGGCCATTCACAACCTAAGCTCCTTGGCCAAGCAATCCTGTTTGTCCTGTATGATTCCGGCTGCGCTTCCCCTCCACTGGTGGCCCACATGAAACTGCAAAAAGCTTAAACACTGCAGAATCATAAAGGTTGGAAAAGACCACAACAAACCTCCTAGTCCAACTGTCAACCCATCACCACTGTGCCCACTAAACCATGTCCCTGAATATCCACGAGAGGCGGACGCTGCCCGCTGACAAACTCTGTTAAAGCGAAGCCCGGGGGAACGGTCATTGCAATTTGTAATCAACATCTTTAGTTAGAGTTTTCATAAAGATATTTTTATACAACATTTTTTTCTGTTTTAATCTAAATGCTCCTTCCCCCTGCCTTCCAAACCACTAACAAACAGCCAAGCCCCTGTGCTTCACTGCACATGAGTTCTACCCCACTTGCTAGGCAGAAGCTGCTCAGAAAAGCCAAGGGCAGAGCGGCTTGCCCCGTGGGGCAGCCAAGGAGCCGTG
This sequence comes from Aquila spilogaster, assembly GCA_024606505.1. Classification (NCBI taxonomy): domain Eukaryota; kingdom Metazoa; phylum Chordata; class Aves; order Accipitriformes; family Accipitridae; genus Aquila; species Aquila spilogaster. The sequence goes on from JANHGO010007609.1 coordinate 31,747, forward strand.
CTTGGGATGTACAGCCACAGCCTTGCACCCACCTGGCAAAGCCTAGGAGGGACACAGGGTGCCCACTGGGCAGGAGCAGGGCTGAGGTTTCCAGAACAAGAGTTTTGATCCAAGCACTCAGCACCCCCAGCAAACTCTGCACCAGAAAACGCTTTGAGGAGTGCATCATTGTGATTCATCATAGCACCAGTTCCTCCTGTTTGGAAACCACCTAACCCAATACTGACTTATGGGTAGGGGATATAAAAGAGAATACAGCTCAAACTTTCCACTAAATCCCTCGAAGTTTCAGTTTTTACATGCTGCATTTGTCTTTACATAATGAAGTCACACTGCAATTATAAATGAAAGTGACTTGGCTCCACTCATTTGTTTTTAACTTGCAATTATTATGGGGTTTATCACTTATTTATTACAAGGCCTGGTGAGAGCCAGAATTACAGCAATGCCAGAAATGATGAACTTCCTGCAGAATGCACTGGCCTGACAGGACTGAATCAGAAACTAATTAAACTGGGAGCTAGCTTAAGTGCAGGGGAACTGAACCTCAGCTGTTGCAAACAAGGGAAACTCCTCCTTTGTTGCACTGTTGCTGTGTCCAGAGCCTCACTTTAATAGTAATAAAAAAGCAAAACGGAATCAGGCCACTGTGAGCCCTGCTTCTATCCAACAGCTTCTCCGATGCCAGGTAAGAAAGGAATCGGTTCCGTACGCCTCGTACACTTCTGTTCTCCTGCCCTGTAATTTGTCAGGCTAAAGGAAGTATGCCATCAGTTCAACAAACACTCAAGCACGCGCCTTGCCATGATCGGGCTTAATTCCCATTGACGTAGGGCTCAAGTGAGCATTGAAGGCATTCTCTGAATCAGTTTATACTGTTATATTATCCTCTCGCTTCCCCAGCAAAATACCTGGATAACAACATTGCCAAAGCGGACTCAGCAATAGAGGCAAAACCAATCCTTGTGGTGGTGAACTAGGGGGACCAGAGCCAGGCCAGGGTTTGGATGCTCCTACTGTGACAAGAGGATGACGAGCTGCCTTGGGCACTGCTCTGACATGGCCCAGGAGTGCTGCAGGATGAGGTGACAGTAAATCCATGGCAGCAATGGTCAGAGAGCAGCAAACTGCAGGGGCTGCGGCCCCAGGGCGGTGTGAGCAGAGCTAGCACAGCCCGGCTGCAGGAACGGCTCCAAATCATTTTTATGGGTGATAATAAAAACGTGTTACCACATAATCAACACTAAACAGTGGCAACGGTATCCTTTTCATTAAAAAAACATGTTTTAAATGAGCGCATTGCTGATAAACGCTGACAAGGATGTAAAGGCATGCACGGAATAATCTAGCGTGTGCTTTTATAGGTTGGCTGAGTGTACTTCGTGGTCACTAGGGCTCGAGCCGTGCTAACGAGCTTATGTTCCTGGGGCACAAAATGACAGAGCTTGGGAAGTCTCAGGATTTGAAATTTGTGAGAAAATGTAGTTTTTGTGGTTAGGCCTGAAAATGTGTCCCGGAGATGTACGTGAGAAAGAGGAGAGCTTCCACATCCGTGAGATCCAGAGAGCCGAAGTGAAGCAGGGAAAGCACAAGGGATTCGGTCCCATTCACAAAGTGCATACGTACTTCTCCCGACGAGGAGTGCCCTTTGGTGAGCTAGCACAGCACAGCATCCAGCATAAAACGGGTCCTTGCAAGAGCACTGGAGGCGTCCATCTATTTTCTGCCATGTTCTGTTTCTCTTACAGCTGCCGTTGCCCTGGTCAAGGGACAGAGGGAGAATTCCCACTTCCATTAAACAAAAAAGAAAGTTTCTAGCCCTCTGAGTGAACTGCTGGAGAATGATACCACAGGGGCTCACGGCCAGAAGGCAAAGGAGCAAAATGTGCAATGTATCAGAGTCTGTGCATTAAAGGCCGGGTATTTCCTGGCCAATACGGCTGGGAGAGATTGGAGGGTAGTACGGAGCGAAGGGTGGGAATGCCCACTGCAGGCACTGCCCACCTCTCATCACCACCCGCAACGCAAAGGCTGTGGGGAAAATAAAGGAGCAGAAAACGGAGCAGTCAGCCCACGTAAAGGAAATGTGCTGATGCCACGGGTCACGTCGGTCCCACCGCCAAGCAGAAGGCACAGAGATGGTGCAAAGGACGGCACCTGGGCCCGCTGCTGGTGGTGGCAGGAGGGCGGATCGCTGCTCGATGTGTGCGGACCTTTCCTCCCAACTCACACTGCATTGCGCAAGGGGAAGGACGGCCTGGAGTCAGCACAGCACTCAGGCTTTTGCCTTTTTGCACGTACAGAAGCAAAAAGTCAAATCGGAACCCAAATGGACGTGCTGAAGCAGAGCCTCTGGCAGGAGAGGTCCCAGCAGCAGCAGGGTCTGCCTCTGCCTTCCAGACCCCACCTCCCCGCTCGGCTGAGCCGGGCTGGGAGGATGGGAGCGCTAGGTCTGCCTGCTGCCAGCACTGCAGCAGGAGCAGACCTGACACAGCGCCTGGCCGAGCAGCCTGCAGGCCGTGCTGGGGACAGGGGTGATGGCTGTGAGGTCTCTGCAGGTCCCACCAGGCTCCAGGCTCACCTCGGCAGCTCCCGGTGCTCGCCATCCTCCCATGGCATGAGGCACGGCTCTCCTCGGCACGGCGTGCTCATGTCAGGGCCGTGGATTGGATGTTAGCACTCCATGCCTGAAGCTCGGTCCCAGCTCGCTCAAGCCGGCTCCCCCTTTTCCATTTGCCAGCATAAACTTTCTAAACTTCAGACACATACCACATTTCTTGCGTCAGATCAAAAGCTCAGCCCGGGGACAATGGAAATGGGAGGAAGGTTTTCATCTTCTTGAGATGGTCAGTGTCAGAGGATTTTTTTTGGCTTACAGTGGCTTTCAAGAACCCTATTTTGGTTGTTTGCACACATCAAAAGAAGATTTCACAAAAACAGCCTCCTCCCATCATCTGCCCTCTGCTCGCATTCCTGACGTCCTGTAACTTGTAGGTGCTAGGAACAAGGGAAGAACAGCCGGGCTCCCAGCGACTTCAAGGTGGATACAACGGGGCTCAGAATGTTTTTCTTTGGATAAAAACCCATGGAAATGCAGGGGGGATCATTCGACACAATCCAGATGGATGTTATTAATAAATGAACAGATATTTGCTCTCTTGACGCATTGACAGAATGAACTCCCCTCCATTCCTTTCTGAAAAGGAGGGAAAGAAACTGCACGAGTCTAGCTCATCAGCTAAAAATTCCAGCGTAAAGTGAGATTCCCTTGATCTCGTAAAGACACGAGCTGATTAATAATGGTAATTGCATAACTTGCTGGATGTATCTTTCTTTCTAGCAAACTGTTTGGCAAAATGCAAGAAGTTTTTAATCACTCATCCAGACACAGAGCTAAACAGGGAGCTTTGCAAAATTTGATGGTGAATGGTATCTCTCGTAGTATTATGAGACCTGTGAACACAAGGCTCCAATACAGACACAGTTGTTTGGTTTCAAAAGTCAAAAGACATTCAGTAAGTGTCCGCTACAGTCTGATGGACTGGGTACCCAGTGATTCTGGGTGACTTCATCTTTACAGCATCTTAGAGGCTGCAGCCAAAGGAGACAAGATGATTAGTGAATGGAGGTGTCTTCACAATTGATAAATTACATCGTGAGCAATAGCTGATGTCATTGTACTGACCCAATGTAGACCAAAAGGTAAAGTTTACGTCATCAGCTATTGCATGGAAGATTAAAAAAAAAAAAGGCTTTGGAATCTGTAGGTAACACAGCCCATGCTCCTTCTGCAAAGGTATGCATCTTCCTTGTATAGTTCTACAGGATCCCCAAAAAAAGAGGTGGCATCTTGTGCAAGGGAGACACAGAGAAAGCACGAAAGCATGGGCCAACCTACTAGATGAAGTCCAGGCAAAGTTGAGCAGATCACCAGACCATCGGGGCTTTGCCTGAGAGAGCAGTGGCGAGGCAGGACTGGCACTCCCTCACTGTGACACCGCACTCAGAGGCACGTGGGGAACTTAGAATCATAGAATCATGAAGGTTGGAAAGACCAATAAGATCATCTAGTCCAACCATCAACCCACGCGTGTGATCGCTTTAGACTGCTCAGTGACACATCTACCCCTTTCTTGAAAACCTCCAGAGATGGTGTCCCCACCGCCTCCCTGAGCAGCCCGCTCCAATGCCTCACCAGCTCTTGCTACAGATTGGAGATTTACCCTTGTAAAGCCCTGGCACCCCTGTGTTTTAGAGCCAGGGAAAGAAGCTGGATGTGGAAAGGATCCAGCAGTCCTCACAATGCCGTGCTAAGAGCTCACTGCAGAGCGAATCGCACAAAGGAGCTCAGAGTGAAATCAGACTCCCCACCATTACTTTAAAACACCTGATAAAAATAAACCGGAGCTATAACCTTCCACTCTCAAAATCACATCATTACTCTCTGCCCAATTTATTGCTCGTCACCTGCTGGGGATGTAGCAGTGCTATGGACGTGGAGCCAGGCCAGCCTGGGATGAAGTCAGTCCTGAGAAAGTAACATCTGTTCCCAGCAATGGCTTTGAGATCAGCTCTGCTTCCCATCAGGTGAGAAGCGCTCAGCTCTGGTCGAGATGTTCGCATCAGCCAGCTCCAGTCGGCTGAGATGCCTCCTGCACCGGGCTCTGGATGAGGAGCTGCAGGAAGAGAGCAGCACAGCTGGAAAAATGAGCGGCTTGGTCCTTTCCTGGTCAGGAAAAAGGACCCCAAGTGACTTTTCGGATTCTGTTTTCCTTGTGGAGCTCCATCAGAATTTCTGAGAGCCGAGTGGAAGTTTAATCCTATGCCCCAACGTGCAGTAAAGGACATGAGTACATACATCCCATAGGCTCCTCGTGCACCTCCCTTGCTATTACCTGCTTTTCATCCACAAGAGTACCTCTCTTAAAACCAAAGCTTGCCAACCTAATACTCCCAGGCAGTAAACACACCAAAAGCACTTCCTATTGCGGGCAGAGGATTTACTTGGCAAATTAAGTTGCATGTTAAAGGAAAATTGAGTTGTTCAAAGTTATTTTATGAAAATATTAAATATATTTGACTAAAAATGCCAAACTTGTAACTAAGACACTTGGCAGGATGGGGTGGTGGAGTGGGAGGTCTTTAAGCGTTATTGTAGATCTGGCAAATTATTTACAGCATTTGCCAAACACATGTAGCAGTCTCAGGGGACAGATTTCTCCTTCTATCCAACAGTGATAAGAAATAAGATCCAAAAATTATTAGGCTTGAGAATGGAAGGATTTTAACTGTCATTCTGAAAGACAGAGGCATGCTCACAGCAGAAGAAGGCCGGTACCTGCTAAGCAGAAGCATGAGTGTTGCTGCTCAGAAGAAGGTGCAGTTCAGATTAAGACCTTTGATACAAAATTCAGTTTACCCACCAAATTTTGTTTCACCATCTCTCCTTAAAAGTCACTTCTCAAGTTTTATTCTTAGGGACATGGTTACATTAACTGACTACAGAAACTCACCAGCTTGTTTGAACATTTTACAGGGATCGACTTCAGTTTGTTCCTGCTTCTAGATAAAGCTACCTGCAAAAATCGACTGCACACTCCTTAAATTCAGTTCCTTGTTGGAACTGGAAGAACAGATTTTGCACAGGTCATCAGGAAACCTCAGAGATGCTCTAAGCTACTTCCTTGTCCAGAACAGAAGGAAAATAAATAACTGCTAGCGGCAGTCAAATACGTAACATGGAATATCCACGAAGGTCCTTGAAATATCAGGCAACCATTACTGTCCTCTCAGCCTCACAGCTGAACCACCATGGTTTCACCCCTTGAGTCCCTCAGCCATGCTACAGTACCTCAAAACATTTTCTGTTTTCCAAATATTTCCGCACTTCAGCAGGGGATTGTTGCAATGTCTATCAGAGAAGGAAAAGACAGCCCCACAAACCACCACAGACAGCTGCCTGGAAGAGCAGGCAGATAGAAAACCATTTCATACAACGATCGCAGTAAAACTCCAAGGAACGGTGCTTCGGAATCAAAAGACATGGGTAGCGAAGGTGCTGTGCGGTAATCTGTTCGACATAAATGGGGTGATTTCATATAAATAGCAATGTATTGATCGAACCTCTGTACAGTACAAAGATTTTCTTTAAAACCCTTCAGAAACTGCTGCGTAGGGAATCACATTACAAGGACTGTTTTCATGCAAAAAATATGCATGTCATTTATCAATCACGCAATGAATCAATCAGACACTAGATATGTAATGTTATCTCCCTGCATTAAAGCTGTAAGTGAAATGCCATGAACTTCTCAAAAGCGGTGTCAGGAGATAAGACTGGCTTATATCAACTCAGATCAAATGCTGCACTCGAGCTCCAACCAAAAGCTGGGATTAATATCCCACTGCCCATAACTCCGTGGTGCAGTTCATTAAAAAGAACCGGGGTTGTGGAGAACCAACTGAGCAGAAAGCTTTAGGCAGCTGCCTGCCCTCCTGCTAGCACTGTGCAGGAGGTGGGCAGCAGCTCTGGTCTCTCCTGACAATGCAGCAATTTTGAGCTCCAGCGCAGTTTCCCTGGGCTTAGACCTGGACCCAGGAATGTCAGAAAGGAAGGGCTGTGCCCTAGGAAAGCGTGGTGGTAGAAGGAGGAGCTTTTAATTTGGGATAAAAGTGGGGTGCGGGATGCTGTAGTCATGGTAGGCAAGATGTAATAGGAGAGAAGTAAGGTTTGACATATAGCAGAGGGGGTAGTTTTTGTCCCTCCCTGCACACTTTCCTGTTCTAGATTCCAGCCTCTCCGCCGTCCTCCCTGATGTACATTCCCATAGCCTGTAGGTTTCAAACTCAACACCATCAGCCAAGCTTTCAAACCTCTGGCACCCTATGGCTGTGATATCAAGCAAATGGAAAGGGCCAACTCCATCCCAGGCTGACAGCAGGGTAACTCCAAACAGAGAGGTAAGGATGGATCCAGACTTCATCTCCCTTCACTTCCTGTTACACAGAAACATCTCACACAGCCATGAGGACAGCCTAGAGCAGCGCTAAGGAGGGCACGAGGTGCATTTGTTCTGCCCCACAGTTCAACCACATCTCAGTCTCTTCTCCTCCCCAAGGGCAACATAAGCACCGATCCCTAATGAGTCATTTTCCACTCTGTTTTCTTGCCTCTCACTTTCTAATCCAACTCTCATATTACAAAAATCAGAGTGTTACTTTTATTACCTCATTTGGACGCTGATCTTACAAGTTGGATGAACCAAGTCATCCTTGTAATAAAAAGAGAGAGCAATAAAATGAGAGCACTTCTGGTTACTTCCCCACTCTTAGGGGGACAGCTGTAGGGGCCTGCAGAAGAGGAGGGATGAAAGAAGAAACAACGGACTTGCAGCCTGCTCTTCCACAGTCATTTAGCTTGTTTAGCATACCCTTACTCTTCACAGCCACTGGAAGACTAACTTGCATTTTGCATATCCTCACACCATGGCCAGACCTGTTTGAAGCTCCACTGAGGTGGCTGTTCCTCCCTATGGCCATTCCCTGAGCTCAGCACGGTCACGCTGGGTTGAAATTCAAAAGGACAAAAGCAGCAAAGCCATTCATGGGTGACCTTTTCTGATTTACACTCTTTCAAGTGCAAGTGCCCCCTCACATCACTGGAATGCAGACAGACTCCCTGTTGATTTGGGATTGTCATAAATAACCAGAGATTATCTCAAGGTTTCCCACGCAGGGTACTCCAACTGCAACCCGTGCAGGGCAAAGGAGTTCTGTATTTTCTCATAACCAATAAGACACATTTCCACATCCCTTCAGGACCGAGAGCTTCCAGGGAACAGCCATCCCACAGCTATCCTGTGGACGCTTTCACCAAAGGCATATTATGACACGATGGACTGCTTTATTGAGCAGCACTTGATGCAAAATAGGGATTCTTCAAAATCCAGAGCAGGAATATGAACTGTATGAAATGAATGCAAACACCCTTTTCAACCATGCTAGCAATTACTGAGTTACAACAATTGAGGTCACTGCACTGCTGCGTAGATCAAAATGAACTTAAATTAACCTGGAAAAAAGGGTGAATCAGCATATTTCTCCTGTGTATAGCATCTGCACTCATATAATATTGCTTCACTCTCCATTTAATTGCTATATACCATTAATTTTTGCACTGCACCCACAGCTTATCAAACAAAGTGGAAGACGGCAGATGAATATCATCACTGCTAGGCTGTGCTGCAGAAGATGCTCTTCTACAAAATATATTATCTTTAGCACATCACAGAATAAACAGATAACTCATTTCCCTCCATAAAAGTAAACCCTTTGATGAGCTTTGCTCACTACTCAGGTGTCTGGGGAACATAGTAAAGACAGAAGGAAACCCATCTCAACACCAACATAAATTGCCTCATTATCTCCCCAGAGCTCAGGGATTTTCCTTGCTTTAGTGACTGGCTAAGAAATAAATGAATATAACTAGCTAGAAAAAGGTCAAGTTGGAAATGCAAGTGTTCCAAGCTATAACTTTTCGAACTACAGTGAAGATGAGGTGTCACACACAAATGCTCACATTTAGAAGCACATGGCTAAAACAGAAGATGACAGCAGTCCTCCTGCAAGCCAGGCAAGCCTCCAGCGGCAGCATTTCCTCAGCCCTGCAAGGTGCCTGGGACCTCATAGTGCTGCAGCACTAAAACACAGAGACTAGGATCAGCTGATGGAGCTGCCAAAGATCATCACCACCGAAGCGCCCCATGTCTGTTGAGTTCAGCGGCTCCACCAGTTGATCCAGTCTGTGGTTCAGCACAGTTTCCAGTTACCTGGAGGCTTGGAGGGCCACAGTTGGTCTTGGCATTCAAGCAGTTCTGGCAAGAGGCTGTAACTCCATGATCTGTGAGTCTGAGTTATGCAAAGTCCCAGGCTCGGGAAGGTGGGCTTTGCTTGGTCACGGCACCAAAACCCTTCAAGGGTCCAGCTGGTTCCATCTTGGCACTGGACCTTGTGCACATCTGCCTCACTGCTCCTCATGTCTAAGGGTTCACAGGATGGCAAAGTCTTTAGCTGTCAGCACTGTGCCTACTGGCTGACAGCTCGGTGCACCCTCTCAAATGCAGAGCAGTATGCAGCACGACAGCCACCAACACACAAAGCCTTGCTGAGAGAATACCAGGTTTGCCAAGCAGAGGACAATGCCATTTGCTGCATAAGTGCCCCAGATTAGAGCAGGAGATGTGTTCCTGCCTTCAGCAGAGTCCCCATGCAGAAAGGAGGCAGGCAGCACTTCCCAAATACCGTGGGCACTGGGCAGCTGGTGCCAACACCAGAGAGCAGACTGCTTTTAGGTGACAAGACCTTTATACACCTGATTTAAGCCAGCTTCATATCTGTACAACAAACCCGCTGACCTGGGTGTATGTTCACTTGTGGACTAAGACTTCTTGAGGGGGTCCAGGCAGGCAGGAGCTGCCTCCCGTTCCACCAGTTCCCGCCAGGCCAATAGTGGAGGTTGAATTTAGCCTCTTACACTTTGCTGTCTGATGCAAGCAAGCAGAGTCCAGGTCCTCTGCTGTCAGGACTTCAAAACAAGGCCTTGGTTATGAATTTCCAGTGAGTCAAATGAAGAAAGCCCTGGAAAGGGAAGGAAGGTAGAGCTGGCTGCAGGCTGAGCTTGGGAGGGCTGATTTACATCTCTCCGAGGCTGGTCCGTGTCTTACTTGGACTCAGGACTGCACACGCAGAGGTCGGTCACCAGCCCCTCTCCTCTCCCAACGCCTCCAGCTCGCCACTGCCAAAGAACACCCACCTGCCAGGTCCCGCTGCGCTGAAACACAGCCCAGCTCAGCTCTGTCCTTTGCACTACAACAGTTGTTTCCACTCGAACAATTCACAATTCCCCACAATTTCATTCCCCCTCCCCTTTCATTTTCCCCGAAGTGAAATATAACTGCGAAGGCTTTGAGGAAGTTCCAGACAACATTGCTCACTTCATTTCAGCTCAGACAATTCCCAAATTACCAGACCATCATGCACTGGCCTCAAAATCACCGCACATCCAACCTCCCCCCACCAAAGGTTTCTCCCCAAATTCTTTTATGTCACTGATAACCATCTGTTAATGAATAATAACAGCAGCACATGCCTTAAAGGAACCAAAGCACCACATCCAACAGCCAGGATGGGGCTGGCACCGAGGGATCCCAAATCAAAGCAAACCAACTGACTCAGCTCCTCTGTAACCAGGCTGCAACAACTCATCCGAATCCCAGTAGGTAGAGATTAAAACGATCCACAGGAAAAAAGCACAACATGAAGGTCTCCCCTTAACAATCTTTTCCACTAAATTGTGCGTAAAAGCCTCCCATATTTGATAAAAGGGCTGAAACCACAGGAATGGACGGCAATTGAAGAGCAGGCTGAACAACTGTTCTTACAGAAATCTGCAAACCTGTACTGCTCTGGTTTGCACTCTGCTTGGTAAGGTTCCATGAGCATTTGAGTGTGAGACCAGAATCAGAGCCTACTTCTTTCCTGAGCCAGGGGAATCCCTGCTTTACATCCCTGCTTGGTGCACACCAGCTGAGCTCTGCTGTCCCTGCTGGCTGTGCTGACAGAAGGACAGACTCCTCATCCCTCCAAGGGCTGCCAACTCCCCATCTTCTGCAGCAACTCCTGGAAATCTTTTGCTAAACAGAAGAACAAAGGCACATCCTTACCTTGGCCTCAAGCGTGTTCAGCCTCTCGGTCATATCTGCTAGTCTTGTGCAGTTCATGCATTCTGGAAAGAAGAAAACAGAGTCATGTGAAATCTTTATGCACTTTGCATTTTCATCCATAGCTTTCACTCTGCAGGCCCGGGTCCCTTTTTAACCCAAAGCACACAGCAAAGTGCTTTAAGATCAGTTATGCAGGGAAGAAAATAAGTATCTGACGCCACTGTGCAGGTAAGCAGCCACAGCCACGTTACCTGAAACGTTGTGTGGGGCTGTTCAGCACTGCAGAGTGTGAAACCAGTTCCCAGTGGGCAGAAGGTACGAGGAGAAAAATGAGTTTGAGGACTTTTCATGCTGCCAACCACTATGACCTGTTGCCACCAGCAGAGATGTGTTTCGTCGCTGCACGCGGGCTGCGCTCCCACCTCAGGACGCCAGGCTGCACAGCCACTGCAATCCTGCTGAAATGCTGAAGGAAGCAATGCACGTACAGAACCCCCATCTCTGCGGGGTCCTGCTGCGTCCCCAGGCTCTGTAACCACTCATCATTCTCAGCAACAGCAAGAAAAACCAAAACCGACCCCAGGGTTGAAGCACGAAGTGGTTTCCATCTCACTTCACAACTGATAGGCAGCAGCCACCAAAGGGGTCTTGACAGGATGCCTTACCAAGAACAAACGTTCACTTAATGGGCTCTGAGTGCTGTTTAAAATGATTGCTTGGTACAAAGGACATCACTTATCTAAACAGGAGGCCTGCTGCTTTGCCTCTGTTTTCATTTCAGCAGTTTTAAAGTGAGTGAAGGAGGATGAAGCCCTGACCAGAGATTTAATCACCAAGTGCTTTCCCAGCACTCTGCAGCGGTGCTGGACGCCTGCTCCCAGCCAGCAGAGAAGCTTTCCAGACTGTCCGCTCACCTATCGCGACTTCTGAAGCTCAACTGTTTTTAAAAAGGGAAAATGACTTGCAACATAAAGCATTACAGAGAGTAAACTATCCATGCTCAGGTGATGAATCACCTTCAGCTCACGTCCAAGACAGCACATGCACATCTCCGTGTGCGTTTCTGGGCTCCTTAAGGCCAGTGCCAGTTTTCAGTGAGGACCACTGAAGTGGCACTTATTCCCATGGGGAAGCACGTATTTCCATGGGGCTGGAGAAGCTGATCCATAATTCTCGAGCCATTGAACAAACTGCCCAGGTGTGGCTCCGGATGAAGTTGTGCTGATGCAGAGGATGTTAAGTAACCACACTGCCTACCCACGGAGAGGAACGGGACGTATGCTCAGGTGAACGTGGGCTTTGCCTTACCCAGCCACCACCAGGACACCTGGCACTCGGTTGTTGCCCCTAACAAGCCATGTCCCCTTCTGCACGAGGACCCCTGAGGAACCTCTCAGATCTTCACCCACAAACGTTTCCCGGTTTTATGGAGCACATGGTATGCACTGATGGCTCTCAGCCATACAAAGATTTTAGTACGTGGCTTGGAGGGCCAGGAAGTTTGGCTGTTCCTCAGCAGTGATTTACAGCCCAAGAAGATTGCTTGAGTACTAACAGCAACCAACCCCCTGCTGCGTAAACCTTCCAAAGAAATTCTCTCCTTGACCCCACAGGGTCACAGAAACCCTCCCTGGGGAGCACAGCTCCCCAAAGGAGTCTGACACACAGCTTCCAACCGATGGTGCCGGACATTCTGCAAACAAAGCATCTGATGGTTCACGCATGCTTCGATGGAGGGATTTCCTCACAGGTCAATGCTGACATGGACTTTCTTCTAACAACATAACATTTGCTTATTGTTATTCTCCACAACTGATCCTGGACAACATTTCTTGGCCTGAGCTGGTGCACTGATACGCCAGTGCCATAGGTGCGTTGTTTCACCAGGAAGGAAATGGGTGAGGCTTGTTTGGTCTGGATCTGCCTGCAGTTTGCGGAGCGGCGAGTTTTGCTCTGTGTGCAACCAGCTTCATGCTTTTGATCTTGTTCATCCCCATAGAAAGATAAGGAAAAATAAATCCAGTGCTCCCAAGAGCCAAAAGGCGTACCAGATGTGTTACAGAGCTAATAAAATATGGAGTCCTATTCTCCCTTCTGCTGGCTTGCACATACTAATGACTCCCATAGGTTTCAGAGAGACTGGCTTGAACCGCCTGAAAACCACCTCTGGTGCAGATTTTGAGACACGTTGATAATTTAAGCTCTGTTTGGAGAGCTCGCTTCACAAAAAGAGTTGTACCACCCCTGTGTGCAGAGCAAAGCAGCCCAAGGGGAGGGCACTCCGACCAGCACCAACCCAGCAGCCCTTCTGCTCTTGAAGCATCTCTAAAAGTCCTTCTTATTAGCAGTGAAGTCTGTGAAACGCAGGGAAAATGCAGCCCTGCTCCCGCAAGAGAACTGCACAGCACCCAAGCTGGATTTGAACTCTCATCCTGTCCTTCTCAAAGTGCCCAGAAACCCCCTCGTCCACACCCAAGGTACTTAGTCTAGAGCCAAAAGACATTTCACTAATCCAGAAGGTGGACATCCTAATGCAAAACAATACATTTAACTGAGGAAAACTGTCCTGCCAACAAATCCCTGACGTTTATCTAGCTAACCAGCAGATGGACGATGCTTACACACACACACAGAGTGAGACCAACACTTAGTACCTCCGATACACAAACCACATTCAAAGCTCATTCACAACACATGAGGGACCAGGCCATTTCCAGATATGGGTCATTATATGTCATTGTGGAAAGCCTAAGGATGATGGTGAGAAATCAAGACAATAAATACCTTCCCTAACTATTCTGCACTTACATATTTACTCTTAATCCTGATTGCTGGTGGTTCCAAGGCCTGGCACCGTAAAGTCAGATTTTCTGACCATGGATAAAGCATTCTGCTTCATTAAAGCTAGCCTAAGAATCTCACATCATTATCTCCCACTGCATATAGCACTGGGTCAAATACACATGCTCTGTGACCTGAAACTCCAGAGCAGACGCTTTCTGTCTCTACAGAGATACATCACTTGTTGCTACACAGAACCACCGTTTATTTCCCCCCTATTCCTAGTTGGCAGATTTGTATTTCTCCAGCTCAACTCTGAGGAAAGAGTTGTGATTTCACTCTGTGAAGTCCAACCTTAAAACACATGGTAGGATTTGTTGCAGAAATATTCCAGCAGGGAGGATAAATAATTGAGATAACAACCACGAGACCGTACCAGCGTATCACGTGTCACCCAGTCTGTCTCCATAGCGTCTTGTTGTCACTGCCATAGCCAACCTCCACCTTCCTGCCCTCCGGCCCCACTCTGGCTACGTGGGTAAAGCAGCACAACAGGAGGGACAGGGAAGATGGGAAATATAAGAGATGAGCTAGACTCAGTGTGCTGGAAGACAGCAGCTTGCACACCCCGTGTCAGTGGTGACCCATTGAGCTCCGATCCGAAGGCTGCTGCATTTGGTCAGTGGAACCTCTAGCACTGCCCAAAGCAGCACTGAGCTTTGGATGCACACCGAACGTCCTCCTGAAGGTGTCCTGCTACACGTGGCATTCCTACTTTGCTCGAGCAACGTGAGCATAATTTCATGATTAAGCAGTTGCAAATTTCATCCGCTCAAGGCTGAAAGCCCCACAAGTCTTCCAGCTCCTCACCCAAACTGAGATTAACAAAAAAGGTGTGATAACAGCTGTATACCAACAGGGATGATTTCAGCATAATTATTGCAGTGGCACCGAAGGGAGTAAAATTATCAGGCCAACTTCCAGCACGGGGCCGCAGGTCAGAGAGTGCTGTGAAATGGCAAAGAAACCTCTTGGCATCTCTGCCCCATTTCTCAGCTCTGACAGCCCACGCTCATTTGTATACCCAGAGTCTCTGCAGAATATTAAAAGGGCTTTTGGTTTTCCTGCAGCCAGATGCTCAGTAGATATAAATTGCACAGCTCAACTGAAGTCAAGGGATCAAGGCTCTGTCTCTCTTTTTCATGATAGATTGCTCCAAAATTCATATTTCAGAGAGGAGGCGGAGGAGGTGGTTTATAGCGTATGAAAGGGGAGAGAATTCTGGAATCACAACGCCTTTGTTTAAACAAATAAAACCTTTGCAGCCAGATTTTTCTAGGTCATATTCTGCCATTACTAGAAAATCAAACCTTGCGATGCAATGGGGCGGTTTGGAGTGCACGGTGCTACAAATCCCGAACACACAAGTTGAGTATGGCCCCGTTTGGAGAAAATTGCATCGTCCAGTAGTCTCTGAACAAATCTGGAAGAGCATCAGTAAAGTCAGCTAAATTAATCCAGGCAACCGTGTTCCTTCGCAAGGAGGAAAGAATGAAGCTCAAAACTCCCGAGGGGAGCAGGAAGCACCACTAACTTCTACTATCAACTCGGTGAGCAGACAGGGGATGGGAAGTGACAAAGACACCCAGAATGCAGCAGTGGAACAGCAATGTGGCTTCCTCAGGTGACAACAGCACCGTCATCATCCCCAGGTTGTCCAACTCCCAGTGTCAGGCTCAGCAAAAACCCCACCAATGATGCTGTACTTGGACACTCACGATGAACCACTGGACCAATGCCCCTTCCATCCGCCTGTTCCCATACACGTGCACACAGCTTAGCCGGAGGAAATAAAAAAAACAAAGCAGTGTCATTTTCAGGCACCAGAAGAAATTTCAAGTCAAATTCCACAGCAGAAATGTGAGCACAGACCTGCGCCTGCCTAGGTGGCCCTCAGTGGGGGACAGCCAGCCCAGCTTGCACATCCACCCCTCTTTAATTTGTCTGATTTGACCCTTCCAGCCTCTTTAACATGGATACCGAGTTTCCCTAAGTAGTTTATGTTCTGGCCCTTTGCAATAGCTTTCGCCAGTGCTCGTGAAGGATAGCAGGCCCAAGCCATAAATCACAGCCAACCTGGGATCTGTTTTTTCAACACGTTTCCTCTAATGAGAGTCAGATGTTGGCTAGATAGACTTTATTAATTGTATTTGTTTGGTATCAGTCATGTCCATGGCTCTGGAGCGGAGCTGGAGCACATGGAGGGCACTGGGCTGACAGCAGCTGCGGGAGGAGGAGGGGAGTGCATGGCTGGGAGCCGTGGGGCTGCAGAGGGAACAGGAGCCATGGGCTGGGTGAGCTGTGGGCTCCTGCTGGGGCCTCACATGGCAGCAATGCTGGGATCCACCCCAGGCACCCAACAGGAAAACGTGGAGCTCACCGCGTCCTTCCTCTCCCCAGCACCTTGGATTACAACCATCTGTCTTTTCATTCCCTTTCTGGGTCACACAAGCACCCAGAAACAGAAGGCTCTCACTTTCAACACACGGTATCTCTAAGCCCGAGTTCACCACCAGCACTGAAAGAGCCATCAGTGTGACTGAAGTATTTCCCAAGTAGGGAACCCGAGGCTCGGAGACATTAAAGACCATCTCACTGACCACGTTCTGCTCTCTCGCAGTTCTGACATCAGGATTTTACAGAATGCAAAGTTTTGGTTTCATTCATAAACTGTAAATTATCAGGCTGCCTATCAACATGAAACACAGCATTTCTAGAATATTTTTGCTGGTTTAACATCATTATAGATAATCCTTTGTCTCTACGAGGAGACCCCCATCACTGCCAACATTTCTCTGTGATCTTTCTCTCTAATATACATATATATGCACACATATATATCCATTATAATAGCCCTTACCCTAAACTTTACTGGTGTTAACTATTGGAGGTAGCTCCGTTGTCCCTTCTTATGAGAAGTTCTTTCTGAACATTTTCCACTTGTAAAATATTCATGTTTAACTTTCATGTCTTTCTTCTAACTTCTTAAACAGGAAAGAGAGATTTTTTTGCCCAAAAAAGCAATCTTTTTGTAGTGGTTGCTATTATGAAATTGTGGGAATGAAAAGTGTCCTCATAATGGAAAGAAAAGGAGGAGGAGGAGGAAAGAAAGAAAGAAAGAAAAGGAGGAGGAGGAGGAAAGAAAGAAAGAAAGAAAAGGAGGAGGAGGAGGAAAGAAAGAAAGAAAAGGAGGAGGAAAGAAAAAAGGGAAAAGGAATTCTACTGCAAAATGTAGTAACTATTTGAGAAAACAAAAATCTGGTACATGACCTCAAGTCAGAAAAAAAAATGAGTGCCATTTAAAAAAAAATCTGCAGTATTTTCTCCAGATTTTTTAAAAATGATTTTCATAGTTTCTTAATGACATCTTTTGGTTTTTGTTCTCGAGATGGCATTTATTTCAAAATTCACCTAAATTAAAAATGAAATGAACTGATTAAATAACCTTCAGTGTAACTAAACAGTTCACTTTGGGTCAAAGGAAATAATCTGGACTGACCCAAAACCACACTTTACTCATTACGTTGAGTCAAAATAAATAAATGCGCAAATAAAAAATAATTTAAAAAAAAAAAAACCTAAATATTTTCATTTCACTTTGTCCCAAATCGTTTTTCTTTCCAATTTTTTTGGTCTGGCAAATGAACCCCCCCCCCAAAACCCCTCCATTTTTCACCCAGGTCTATTCTTAAGCAGCTCACACCACTCACGTTGTTTTAAAATTTCACACATGCACACTCCCACACCACCAACTAATTTTATACTTAATTGCTCTCAGCCTGGGGATTTGTGCTCTATCACAGTGCCAAGGATCTATTTTGCTGTTTGGCCTGTGCTCTGTTAGCAGATGGAATTAGACCACGATCATTTATTCATAGGCAGCCGTGAGCTGAGAGATGCGCGTTCCATCCATCTCCGTCTGTCAGAGCAAGGCTTAGCAGGGAACGGTTGGATTTCGATGCAATGCATTTTGCTAGAATTGTATTATCCAATATTTTTAGAAGCACCACAGACATTTTACTAGTGCAGCCTGAAGACTGAAATGACCCCCGTAAGAAGGAATTTTCCTTCAGCAGCAAGACTCTATGGGGCTGCAGAGGATGCTGCTCCCGGTACCATGTTGCCAGACATGGGGATGTGCACAGATCCTTGCTGGAGTCTCCCCTCCCTGCCCAAATGTGAAATGTGCCCACACAAAGCAAGCCATGGAACAGATACAGAGGTAGCATAAGTAACATGCATGGACAAACCTCCCTTAGCAAGGCATGGAACCATAGAATGGCTTGGGTTGGAGGGACCTTAAAGATCATCAAGCTCCAAGCCCCCTGCCATGGGCACATCCAACCTGGCTGTGAATGCCTCCAGGGATAGGGGATCCACTCTGGGCAACTTCTTGCATGGCTATATAACATGAGATTAAGCATCCCTGAACTGAAGGGAGGGAGCCCAAAGCCTCCCTGCAAGGAAGCCAGGTGCCAACATCCTCCTGTCCGTGCCCTGCTTCCCACCAACACCAAAATCCCAGGTCTGATCCCCACAGCCATTGTGCCAGCCTCATTCCTCTGTTCCTCCACGCTTTAGGGACACTTAATGGCTCCCTGACCCCAGTCCAAGTGTAGAATCACACAGCCCTGCAATCTCACCCCCTAACTGGGAGAGTCTCACGTCTCGAGGCTGCTTTCCTTCCCTGCTGGGAGAAGTGATGGGGGAAAAACGCGGTCAAGATGTGGTGCAGTGTAACGTGAAACAAGGAAGCAGACAGGACGAAAGGAATCGAGGCTCACCGCAAGCTCTGCAGGGATTCCTGCAATGTCAGCCCCGCACCTGTGTATTGCAGGTCGGGGATCTCTCACGGTCCTGAGCCAAACTATGTATGTTAACTGGACTTCGTCTCTCAGAGAGATGCTTTAGAGCCAGACAGCCTAGGTTTCCTTTGCAAACTGCATCCAAGGCTAACCACTGTATTAAAACTATGCATCTCACTGCCAGTTTGGATTTCTGACATCAGTTCTACCTCTGCTTTGAGTTTTATTACACTTCAGACTGCAAGGAATAAAGACACCTCTAGGGTTAGAAGCCTGCTCTCTGCAGAAAGTCGCTGCAACCCATAAACATGTTACATTTAGGATGCATCACTTCTCCATCCAGCACATTTGGCACTGGCATCCTTCAGCCAAGACACAACTCCCACTCTCCCACGCAGCACCGCAAGCACCCATCACTCAGCACAGCCAAGCAAACAGCCCCAATCCTACCGGATTCTCAGCCTCTTGAGGATCATTTCTCTGCCTAATTCTACCAATTGCCCTTTGCTATCCTTCATCAAAACCGCTCTGAGCCCCGCAATGGCCCTCACAAATCTGAGCAGTGGGACAAGGAATACCTTCCACATCTCTCTGCAGCTGTGACATCACCCCTGGGGACACGAGGGAGTCCACAGCCCCAGAGATCCCCATATCATCTGGTCCCCATAAGGGAGGTAACAATTGCATCTGATTAGTGGTTAGCACAACGCTGCACCGAGGACTTTTTTGTTTTGTTTTGTTTCAATGGTAACTTCTGGATGAAGAAAAATGAGTGAAGGAGATATCCAGTTGGGGTCAGCCAGGCACGTTTCATTTTCAGCTTTGAAATAGCAGTGCCAGGCTACATTTCTAATTGATTTTAGGATGGAAAGAAATCAGAAAATATCCATAGTGCTGCGCTGAATCAGAAAGTTTTCCAGAATTCCTTCACCCTGTTACTTTAACCCCAAACTCACCTACCTGAGCACCCACACCTTTCCTGGTGGAACCAAGCCCTTACCCACCATGTACCTCTTTGTGCTTGGTCTGACTTTTGATATCTACTCAAGTAATGAGCACCCCCGCATGTACCCTATCAGATGTTATGCCAGTGGTTGCCCCCACCTTGAAAATTCTCCTAAAAATGGCACTTTTAGACCCAGGAATGGAGGCTCAGCACCAGGGGAGATTTCTCCTAGCAAGCACTGGGTAAGGCTGTCCATCACCTCCTCTCGTGCCTGTCACCGCATGTGCTCAGCTCCAGTCTTGTGTCACCCTCACAGCTGTGGAGGATTTGGGAGTGAATCTTGAATATCTCTCTGAGCAGTGATGATGAACAGAGAAAACAGAGCCTCCGAGTCCAAACTGGACAACGGCAGAATGGCAGAATTCATCCACAGGGAGCCTTCATCCCGCCCCAACCGCATACTTTCCTACAGCAGCACCAAGCGTTATTCCTGAGCAACAGGCAACGATACACTGGAAAAAAAGCTTTGATCAGGGCTTTACCATCATGTAGCTGGAGGATTGAGAGGCTCAGGACATGGACACCGGTGCCCACCAGCTCTGTCATCGAGGTGATGCTGACACGTCTCAGTTTCACACAAGCACAGTTCTCCCACAGCCAAAAATGCTCTGAGATTTCACAGCCCCTGAGAGTTCAGCCCCAACGGCGCAATCAGGAAATGAGAGGGTACTTAAATCAAATCTCGTAACGGGTTGTGTTCATCCTTCTGCATGAAAGGTCCCTGGAAGACCCTCTCGAGCACTTCACCCAAGCTAATCGCTCGAACCCAGACCATCACAGCCTACAAATCCTTTAAACTTCGTGAATTGACTTCGTGCTGCACAGCTGCCAGGCACTCGTTCGCTCGCAGCCGCGGGAACAGCTTTCTTATCAATAAATGGGGATTCCTATGTATGCAACACCCCGTAATGGCAATGACTCAGACAAATACCTCTGCTCGGAGACGAGGAAGTGCCCCGGAGGTTTCAGGCAGCAGCGATGGGACAGGCAAGATGCACATTCAAAACAAACCATGGCACAGTCCCTTCCAGAAGTGTGAGGACAGCCAGCGTGGGGTGTGCTATAAAGACGGCGACGTTTGCTATAAATCGCTGTGCTTTGAGACTCAAAATGCTACAGCTCTCCTCAATGGGAAACAACTGGGGTATCCCCAAAAGCTGTTGGTAAATGAGGATGCTAATGGTGACGACTGCATCAGAATAAGAGCAATCTCCTATTTTAGCCCAATTAGTGCTGCGCTAAATCATCAGCCCAGGCCTTGCCTTTTGCAGTGGAAAGAGACACATCTGTGAGGCTCTTCTGTTGCACGTGTTTTGTATTATACTCTAGCACAATATGTATAAACTAACACTATTCTACACTTACACAGCACCTCATCTGGAAATCTGAAAGCGATTTATGAATGGTGGGCATCTGTGACATTTTACAGATGGAAATGGAGGCACGGAGGGATTCAGTAATTAGCCCCAGACTTGCACAATGAGTCAGCTGCAGAGCAGAGCCTATTATTTGTAGTGTGGTAACATTTAGTGTCCAAATGCACAGGGACACGAGTCTTACATCTGCCAAAACGCACACGGGCATGCCCCAAAATGCCACCCAGGTCCATGCTCAGACCAAGACTGTCTGAACGCACGCCCTGAAGCACAGCCTCCTCTGGCAGCCTGCTCCCTCCGTTCTTGGAACACAACTGCAGACCAGAAGAAGGGTTAATATGCCTGTACATTCGTCTGCTTTTTCCACATCAGTTGATCTAATAAAAAAGATTGATTCTCCCTGCAAATCTGGCCTCGCTTTAACAAATCATTTGATTTGACACAGAGGACTATATTCAGATAGTTTAAATTCCACTTAAGTCCCTGAAAGTAAAGTTTCTGATGGACTGAACGCTTGGAAACAGCCAATAGGAAACACCAGGCAGAGACACCCACCTTGGGTAGGGTTTACATTACCGAGTGTGGCCAGAAGCATCTGCATATCTCTCTGTGCTGTAGAGCTTATGAGCCTACGAGGAACATCACATTGTTAGGGAAAACAGACAGTCTGCTCTGTACTTTCTAGAAATACAGCAGCAGCTCACACTTCTGAAGCACTTCCAGTATGTAAGCACAGCACCACGTTATCCTCCTGCCTGACCCAAGGCAGTGGGCAAGATGCCTAGAGTGACACTCCGAAGGTGATGGGATTGAGATTGCCGAGAGGTAGAAAAAGCCCATGAAAAAATCCAGACAGTTACACTAAAAAATTCTCAATTTCTTTAGTTTGAAGACATAGTAAAGCATCTGCAGCCAGATCTCTACAGCAGATATAATTTGCAGCTTTCCATTATTCCCTCTTGGTGCTGCTTATATCAAAGTTAATAAATGCTGAACGTGGAAGGAGCTGATTTTACAGGGCTCCTACCCTCAGCGTACCTGCTCTCTACTTATCTGGCATGCATCCTTCTAAAAAGGAGAAGAAGGAATCTTCATGCCACTTGGTGCCAACATTCAACCCATGCTGCACAGGGAAGCAGCAGAAGACCTCCTGCACTGTAGAATAGTTACCTCCCCTCCCCAGCCCTCAGTAAGCAAGTCCCAGGCACATTAAGGGCAATACACCTCTGAAGGCTGCAAACTGTCAGGGCAGTGGTAAGCAGAATAGTGCACAGTCACCTCTAGGCTTATTTAATAAACCCTTCTGCGGAGCTTGTTATGAGATAAGGTAAAAAACGCTGCTGGATATATGATTGCAGCACACTGCATGTGATGATAAAAGCCAAGAAGGGATCACAGCAGGTAGAGAAGAAGGGACTTGACAGTAACATCACTTACAAAATGCAATCTGGAAACGAGACTACCCTATAGACAGACCAATAATTAAGAATTCTGAAGGTTCAGATATAATCCCCGCTGAACCAATACTTTCCCCACGTGCCTTTGGGCAGTCATTTAGTTCTTCCATATGGGAGCACCCACACGAGGGTCAGTGTGGTAAGATGTGCATTTGTGGGCCAGGATGAGCCCAAGGAACAGAGGGGAATAAACAACAGCATCCTCAGCTATGGAAGAGTCTATGAAAGAGAACAAGAACATCAAGGATAGAGTCACGGACTGAGGATCCTTCTCTCCCATAGGGGCTGGGGCTGACTTCTCCATTAAGAGATATAGTTTATCCCGGTACTACTTGAAGGAAGGACATGGAGAATGGGAATGGGTGTAGGGTACTTCCAGCCTCAGGTACCAGCCAGGGGACG
Source organism: Aquila spilogaster (assembly GCA_024606505.1). NCBI lineage: Eukaryota > Metazoa > Chordata > Aves > Accipitriformes > Accipitridae > Aquila > Aquila spilogaster. The sequence goes on from JANHGO010007609.1 coordinate 54,355, forward strand.
CTGGTCTGCAGGCGTAGCCTCCCCATGCTGCCAGCTCTGCCCCACTTGGCTGCCCCAGGACAAACCAGTTCTGTGCTGAGCATCCATGGCCAATGAGGCCTCAGAGCACATTCTGTATCATGAAGAGAGGAGCTACAGTTCGAGCATGAAGCACATCTCCAAAAGGAGCACAAAGACAGAAGCTTGTCCTGATTTAAGGCTTCACTGGAGCTTATGGACTATAGGACACTTCTTTCCTTTGCTGAGTCTGTGTTCAGTAAGGACCCCAAAGAGGCAGAGCAGCATGAGCTCTCCAACTCTTTGCCATACGGCTGCTCTCACAAAACCAGCCTTGTTGGAGCAATTTGTCTGCTCAGCACATGTGCAGCTTCAGCACTGTCACAGCTTTCATTTACCACAAGACCCGCACATGGCCATCAGGTACAAAGACTGCTGCGTGAATCCCTGCTGCTTTTCCATTAACCATCAATGGAGATTGACAGCTGAGTTTAAAACCCTGCCTGGATTTCTGCACATGCACCAGCTTCCAAGCTGCACGCCGTGTCAGCGTGGAGGCACGCAGTTCCTGCAGCAACAGGCACTGCTTCGTTGCTGGTCCACTTTCAACCTTTAAAACCCCCTCAGCTTTCCCAGGGGAGGCAGATCAGAGACATCAGCACCAACATCACAGAAACACTCAGATGTGAGGAGACACCAGAGCCACAGCATCCGGCTCCTTACGGGAAGTCTGCATTGCAAACAGGGTCACAGCCACCTCCCCTCCAAGAGCTCTGCAGCATCACCTCGATAAGCTGATCCCTGCTTTGCGGCACTCCTCAAAGACAGACGAGGAGCACGATCTGGTCAGTGAAAGCAGGGCGAGAAGCTTCAGTTGCAGGGAGGAAAGCACAGAACAGGCAGAGACTCACAGCCCCCTCTCCCAAACCTCCCCTGCAAGCAGAGGTATCCCCGGCTGCTCCAGCCCCCCTTCTGTTCTGGGTTCTGCTTTTCCCTGATGTTCAAGTTGCCCACTTACTGTCCCGGCTGGAAGAGCGACCATGCTGGCGGCCCAGGGAACCTGCAGGGACAGAAGAGGTAATTACCACTGGGGATGGGTGAAACCCTCACCCTGCGCAGCATCAGCTCAGCAGAGAAAAAGTTTACACGGTGTGGGGAGTGAAACTTGGTGGGGAATGAAAGTACCTTCACCCTCCCTGCTTGTTTGGTTCTTGCTAACACTTAACCCTTTCGTACTCACAGCAAGGCACAGACGTGCACACTCATGCTCTCAAAGTGCTGAAATGAGGCTGTAAAAGAGCCCCGTGCTCTGCTGGAAATGATGCTTCCAAAAAAACACATGCACAGGAATGCCTGCTGAATGAAGCAGGCTGCAGCAATCCATCCTGGCTGAACGTACAAGGAGCCTGGGATTTGTTTTTTGCTTTGAGAAGGGCAGTCCCTGCCTCAGTTGCATGCTATGGGGAAAAACTGCCCCAGGATCAAGGAGGGAGAGCTGAGCCATGGGGAGGAGAGCACAGCACCTTCCCAGCCACCGCAACCTGTGCTAAAACCCAGGTTTGTGCCAGCAAGAGAAGCAATCACACAGGGAGAGGAAAAGGCTTTGGGCAGTGTGTGCACAGCAGCATTTCCTGATGCTCACGAAGGCAGAGCACGCTCCAGAGGGGCAGGTTTGTCCCCAGCTCTGCAGGACCAGCCCATGAAGTTACCTCGCCTCTAGGGATGTTTTCTATCTCTGTGTGATGACGACTGCGACTGCCTTTGTAAACCACCCCAAGGTCTGTGAAGACTTAATTATTTAAGCCTGTGGACCACAAAGCACAACAGATGAGCAAATCACTATCTGTGTTCTGGCAGAGAAGGGTAAAAAAGGAAAAAGAAAACTGCTGAACAAGCTGAGGAAGTTGTCTTGGCACCTGACATTTCCCACAGCACTGGCAGATGACGGTGACACGGTGGTGACCTATATTAGTCCTCATCTGCACACAAAATCATCTCAAAGATGCTAATTACAAACAACTGTTAAAAGGTTTTACAAGAGCCTGTTTGCTGTACCACTGTCTAGAAACATCACACTAAAAACAAACAAACAAGATCAGATAACTGCTTGGAGCGTGGTTTTGGTTAGTTTGGGGTGCTGGATGGGTTTGTACATGTGCCTAGAGAGCCGAGGAGCAAGCCTGCTCGCTGACCTACTGCAGTCTTAATTGGGAGGACTGAGAGACGTCGGTGCAATTCCACCAGTGTACATCTGGACAAAGCCTGGAGTTCCTTAACACCTTCAACCACTCAACTAAAACCCACACAGATCCCCTTGGAGGATCAACGTTCTACACCAGTGTTACATTCCTCCTGAATTTGTCCTCTGAGAGAAGCTAATACAGACTGAAAGTTTCTGTAACATTGGAGAGCATGCATAGGAGACATGAACGAACAGAACTCTGCCCCGAATGAAGACTCACCTTGTTTCTTTTTTCTTAAAGAAACTGTGTCTCAGGGGGACCAGCCCCCAACCCCCTCACAGGATTCCCAGCGTGAGGAACATTTTCACTTGGCTTAAGCCAAGATGTGGGTTCAAGTCATGTTTATCATAGGTCAGATCAGGAACCCAGGTGGATTCAAGCCAGGTCAAACCCCCAGACAAACTGTGGAGGCTACAAGGCCACACAGCATTTCTCTTGCCCACTAACAAGTTGAAACTCTCAGGTGGGAGTTTTCCTGGAGCATCCCACTTCCAATGAGATTGCCACTGCAGCCACAGCTCTGTGTGAGTGCAGCTCACTGTTCTGTGACTGCAGTTCCTCAAAGAAGAGGACTGATGCTTAAGAGAAATTTAATCTAGCCTTACAGTGCCTGTGGCGGGTGCCCCATCCCTGCAGACAGACAGGGTCAGGCTGGACAGGGCTCTGAGCACTGATAGAGTTGTTGGTGCCCCTGTTCATTGCAGGGAAGTTGGACCAGATGGCCTTTAAGGGTCCTTTTCCAACTCAAACAATTCTATCGTTCTATACAAAAAACAAAGTTCAACCTGCATTTCTGGGAATTGGTGGTCAGAAATAGGTATGAGAGGGAGCTCCCGGCTACTGCAGCAAATCACTTTGATACAGAAAGCCTTGCATCAGTGCAGAGCATTCAAGCTAACTGCAAGCCACGACAAAATTCTCAGAACCACATAGTTCTGCACTGTTAGCTGAGTAACTCAATAACCACTATGCAATACATTTTTCTTTCACTATTCTACCATTAACAGCAACTACAAACAACCACGCTCTACTTTGAGGAGCAGGTTATGATCCCAGTTTAGTCCTTACCAGTTACAATTAGATTAAGGCTTAATGCCTTCTGCAAGAACTGCAGAGTCAACAGAATACCAAAGGCCAACTCCGGAGGGATCCCATTACTAACTCAAGATCCATCTAGAGTTAAACTGAATTCCTGGAGCAGCATCGGAAGTTTCTCCCTTCGCACAACGGTGCCAGGCTATCAGTGACACCAAGAAATGTTTACGAGGTCTTTTCTGTAACAGCAACAAGAAAAAGAAAACGAAATCAGAAGAACTGCAGTAAGAAAGGCCAGGCCAAGGTAGACATGTATCCCACAGCCCTGCACAGGGAATCCATTTCTGGACTGCTGCCTAAAACTCTGCATCCGCCTTGTGCTGGCTCAACCCCCACTGCTCTTGGCAGGTGAGATAGAAAATTGGTTA
>JANHGO010007610.1:0-58029 GCA_024606505.1 Aquila spilogaster
CAACAGAAAACAGCTTGGCCCCATTCTGTTGATATTCTTTCTTAAGATATTTGTACAGATTAATAATATTCCCTCTCAATCTTCTCTTCTCCAGCCCAGCTCTCTCAGCCTTCCCTTATAGGAGAGATTCTCCAGCCCCTTAATCATCTCTGTAGCCCTATGTTGGACTCACTCTAGGAGCTCCATGTTGTCTTCTACTGGGGACAACAGCTATAACAGCTACAAATTTGGTCTAGAACATATCAATCAAATTTGTCGTTATCTTGAATGTCTCTAGACCCACCCTGGGTGTCAGAAAGTACTCTTGTGGGTTAACCCCAGTGGACAGCCAAGCCCCACCCAACCACTTGCTCCCTCCATCCCGGTGGGTTGAAGGATAGAATAATTATGGCAAAAGGAAAAAAGCTTTCAAGGTGAGCTAAAGGCAGTTTAGTAGGTAGAGTAAAGCTGCATGCACAAGCAGAGCACAACAAGGAATTTATTCACTACTTCCCATCAGCAGGCAGATGCTCAGGTATTTCCAGGAAAGAAAGGTTTTATCACACCTGTATGGGTACTTATGGGTACTTAAAACAACAAAGAACTAGACAGGCTTTATTTATCTTTATTAATGAAAAGACATCTTTATACCCATTCCTAACCCATCTTCTAAAATGAATGGCATTCACATAGGGGAAAAAAAAGGAAGAAAGAAAAGAAAAAAAGACAAAGCTTTATCATTTATCTTGCAAATATTTGCAGATAATCTATCTCAGACCAGTTTGAATAAAAAGGAAAAATTAGAAACTCACATTTAGAATGTGGAGATCCTGGAAGGGAAGCCAAGATGAGTAAATTTCATACCCAAAAAGCACCATGTAGTCGCATCTGATGTTTTGAAACACTCCAACATGCTTTACTGTTGCCTACAGACTAATTTTATTAATAAAAAAAGTGAGAGTAATAATAATCTAGATCAAGCAAAGTATACTCAGGTGCCAAAAAAAAAATGGGTTGTTGATTAAGTGAATGCTAATATTGCCTGGAAAGGAAAAAAAAGAAAAGAAAAGAAATGATACCTTATTCCTTTTTCTTTATTGTTCATTTCTTGTAAATAGTTTTAGCCTGGTCTGGCTCAGTAGTAAATCCTGCACAGTAACATTATAAAAATGAATTATAAACCAATTCAGTAGTTGGAATGGATATAGAATTTGCTTAATGTACTTGTATAACAATTGCATAATGCTGCTTTTCATGATGTTTGCTTATTTTTTTAAATATTTAAAGTAGTTTTGTAAAGTACATTTCCTTTTAGGTTACTGGAATAAGAGGGTCATTTCTTTCTCATGCAAATGTTTCTTTTCTTCCTTGTTTGGTCAGGCTTACAGTCCCAGTATTACCTAACACACAGAGTTCGCCAGGGCTTCATTTCTTGGCAGAGACACCTAAGCATAATCCCAGCCCTTAAGATCTCTACAGTTCTTCCTCATTGACATCTGAGTCCCTGACACAAGGCATTACTTAAACCTGACTTGCCTAAGTAATAACCCCGACTTGGGCCTCAGATCTGTCTGAGGGACTAGATTCTTTGCCACTGATAGGGTCATACGTAGTTCAGTTTTATTAACATGAGATCAGGATGGATGAACGTGGTGGTTTCACAGCAATGGGCAGCTCAGCTCTACCACACTGCTCTCTCACTCCTACTCGTGTTACATATGCAGAGGTTTTCCCAGAGGTTCATACATATTTAATACTTGCTTTCACAATGGATTACAAGCAGAACTTCCTTACCTACTTGGTACAAAGACTTAACAGAACTCTCCTTATCTGTTTGGTACAGAAACACAGACTCTTCCTGTTGTCTAAACAAACTACAGGGTTTTCCATCAAAGGACTTATCAAGCTTAACAATATCGCCACAGCTTGTATCACCTCCTGTCCTCATGCATCGACCCTGGGGGCTGCAGGGCTGTTTCTCTCAAATTTCTCACTCACATCTCCTAGTTGCTGTTGTGCAGCAGCTTTTCCCTTTCTTCAGTCCGTTTTCCCAAATGGACACCCAGTGTAGCTCATGGCTGAGCTCTGCCCAGCAGTAGGTCTCTGTTGGAGCAGCTGCTGGCTCACATTTGACGTGAGGCAGCTCTGGGCTCTGCTCACAGAGGCCATCTCTGCAGTTCCTACTGCTTTGACACATGAACCCAATACAATGAGGGGTTAATTCATGAGCTAAGTCACTGTTGGGACCTCTTAGGGAGTTCAAGACTACCCTGCAATCTGATTTTTAAGATAAAAATTGGCTTGGTACATTTTAGGGCTGCAGCTGAAGCATGGTTGGGAACTGCTGTTAGCCTGTAAGCTAGCAGTAACAATACTCAAGGCATAAGATGCACTAAACCACCTCCCCAGGGCTCCATTTCCTGTCCTGTGATGGGAATGATTATGCATTTGGCCAAAAAGTGCGGTAGATAACTCTCCCGGAGTGTTACCATTTGGTAAAAGACCAGCCAGTCTGCCTATTGTGGGCAAGTGTTGCTCCTACGTGTTGGTCTGACAAAATTAACAGCAGTTTCAGCGCAGGGCTGCAGCGAAGAACCCCTAAGAACACGAACCCACCCCACACCGACACAGAGAACCCTAAGAACACGAACCCACCCCACACCGACACAGAGCCACGAACCGCTCTGTGCGCAGGCGCTGTGCCCGCTCCTCCCCGCCGGAACTCCGCAGCCGCCGGAGGGGGGGAACTTCCGGCGGAGAAGGAGGCTATCTGGGCCTGTGTCCGTCTAACGCGGGGTCTGGTGCGCTTCGGCCCGGCGGGTGGGGCTATGGCGATCCCCATGGTGCCCATGGAAACGCAGCTGCAGAGCATCTTCGAAGAGGTGGTGGTGAGTGTGTCCCGGCCGCGCTGCGGCCTTTCTGGGCGGCTCGGCCAGCATCCCGCTGCGGGCCCTGCGTTCCGGGAGAGCGGCTCCCTGAGGCCCGCCGTTGGGGGCGAGCGCCGGAGGAGGTAAACCGGGGGAGAAGGGGTTGGGGCACGGCCGTGGCTGCGTGGTGCAGAAGGAGGCCGGCGCTGGGAAGGCTGCCCTCCTCCTCGGCCGTGTGCGGCTGCCGGCGAGGCCCCGGAGAATGGTGGGGAAACGATTCCTTACAACATAAATTCCTCCTCTGCTCGGTTCTATAAGGTGCTTTAGGCTGGTGCAGAATGGAGCTGGGCATGAAGTAGTGGGAGCTTGCAGGGAGAAAGACAGCATCTGCACAGCGGAAGGAGAGGACGATGAGCAGAGCCATGAGTTAATTACTAGCAAGGCAACACCGTTGGCAATTTCTTAGACGATTTGGGTAGTTCATGGATGTTAGTGAGTGTTGTGGCTAGAAATACTGGAGTGGTATTGGCTGAGGATGTCCTGAGCAGGAGCTTGATTGATGTCAGGTGAAACCAGCAGTGTCTGGTCTGGAAAGGATGCCTAAGCCTCCTAGAGTAGTGCAACTGAAAGTCATAGAATCATAGAATGGTTTGGGTTGGAAGGGATCTTTAAGACCATCTAGTTCCAAACCCCCTGCTATAGGCAAGGATGCCTTCCTCTAGACCATGTTGCTTAAAGCCCCATCCAGCCTGGCCTTGAGTGGTTCCAGGGGTGGAGCATGCACAACCTTGCTGAGCAACCTGTTTCAGTGTCTCACCACCCTCACAGAAAATAATTTCTTCCTAATATCTAGTCTAAATCTACCTCCTTCCAGTTCAAAGCCATTTTCCCTCATCCTGTCATTACATGCCCTTATAAAAAGTCCCTCCCCAGCTTTCCTGTAGGCCCCCTTCAGGTACTGGAAGGTCGCTATAAGATCTCCTCAGAGCCTTCTCTTCTCCAGGCTGAAAGGCCTCAGCTCTCTTAGCCTGTCCTGGTAGGGAAGGTGCTCTAGCCCTCTGATCATCTTCATGGCCCTCCTCTGGACCTCCTCCAACAGCTCCATGTCCTTGCATCAAGGATGAAGATCAGTTGTTCACTATTTTCTCGATTGCAAAAACAGGAGGGCATCAAGTGAAGAATGTAAATCCTGATCCAAACAAATTTGAGAATCTGGTTCTTCATACAATGGGCAGTTGTGGATGTTGTACTCACGTGGGTGTGAGGGGAAATTAGATAAGCTAATGAAAGAAAAAGGCATTACAGCTAACTACATACATAGAAATTACAACTAATTTAGAAGATCCATCACCTAGAGATAGCAGAAAGCTGGGAATCCTCAGGTCATACTCATATTTGCTTTACACTGTCCTTACTGTTCTCCACTTCGTGGCATGTGAGGCAGTGATGGGTAGTGCTCAGTGGTGCTATGCCCAATTGTCAGGGACAGGACAATGCAGAACAGACTGGTCCTGCATGCACTAGATCCCATCAAGTTTCCTTCTCTAGGAGCTGTGAACAAACAACATATCCAATTACTTTGTGCAAAATGAATCAACATTTCTATGCCAGCTCTATCTTCTTCATGAGAACATCGTAGTCAGTATTCATTCTCTGCTTTAGTATTTACCAACAGTTGTTTCAGCTGAGAAATCTAAGCACAGCCTGGGAACAGACTATTCTAGGGTATGGGCCTTATGGACAGGCTGCCCACCACCCACCCCAATTCTGATTCTCTTGGCATATTTCTCTCTTCTCATCTCTCATGAGGCAGGGCTCAAGGCTTCTGAAATGAGTGAAGTTCGTGGTCTTCATTAGCATGGTCAGTGGTGTCTGTTTGCAGCAGAAGAGGCTGTATTAGTACTGCAATGCACAACTCTGATATTTAGCAAGGACCAATTGTTAAGAAAAGCCCAGTGACTTAAACAGTGCAACCACAAGCCAAGCAACCTTGTTTAGTCAGGAGGCACTCTTTGGTGTGAAAATCATCTGCAAAATCAGTGTAGCCTGTACATAGCAAAAGCACAGCAATGTTGTCCCAGTACTTCAGAGTTCACTACTCAGCATTTGACAAGGTAGTCAGAATAAATGGGTAACCTGAGTGAGTTCAAACAGTATCTCCAAATGTTTTATCATTTACCTCAAATGCAAGTTCTTCAGTATCATTACTGTGATTCACTGTGATAAGGAAGAAAAATACAGTATTTGTGCTACATATCTGAGAAAATTTGGACTTCTGGGTGCTTTTAGGGAGAAAGGATTATGAATTGCTCTGCGAGGAATTCAGCTGCATGTAGAAAATATGAATGACTTTTTATGTGCAAATACTAAAAGTATTTGTTAGTCTTTGGATACGGTCTGTGCTGTACAGATTTATGACTCACAAAACACAATGGTCTTAAACCAGGCCCAAATGTGCTTTCAAAGATGGTGATGTCAGATAGGAAACTTCAGTATTTATAAAGTACAGTGCAAATGTTGGCAATCCTGTTTTCAAGAACAGAAGAGCTGTTTTGCACAAAAGCTTAAATCTAGCTATCTCCAAGAGCAAGGCTATGTGGCCTGTCAGGGCCATTGTTAGGCCCAGAAAGCAAGCTCTATCTGCCCTGCCTGTTCTCCAGTGTCTGGCTGCCTGGTCTCAGGGCCAGCTTTTGGTGCACCTTTGTGGCCTTCTGTCAGAGAACTGTGAGCGAAGAGCTAGGTTTCTACCCTTTATTCCTTGAGAGCTACTTTTAAGCTCAGACCTCACTCTTGATTTCTGCCTGGGGAACATTTGCAGCTCTGCCTGTGACTGACCAGTGCCAGCTGAATTGAATTTCTAGCTTGACCCTGAACCTGTCTCCTTAGTACAGATGTTTCTGGTGATCTGGACTCTTGGATGACCCTGGTTATCATCACCAGAGCTTGTTGCTCCTGGCATGGCTTGCAGAAACATCCCATGACCAATCTTCAGCACCAGCTTCACACCCCCTGCAGACAGCCAGACAATCTGCAAGGTTGGCCCCAGATGGTGCTGGAGATCATCTCAACAGGTGGCATCCCACAGCCTTGATCTTGCCACCTAGTTTGCCCCAGCAGGCTGTCTTTGAGCTGCCTGGGAGGCGTTTGTGTCAGAGAGCATGCCAAGATCATGGTTTTGTGTCAAAGGTTGTATAGACATAGGCAAAGCAATTTACAAAGTTAAGTGAAGAGAGAGCTAAGTCTGTTCAAATATCAGATACCATAATTCATCTTGATTAGCATGGGATACTTCAACAGCTGTAACCATTTAGGCTACAATTCTGAAAGTCAAATACTTTAATCTAATGCTAGCAGGAGACTGCCAAGGAAAGGGAGGAACTGAAAAGAAAAATATATCAAAATTTCAAACTTCTTGCTAGGAACAATATTCCAAAATATCATTAAAATGCTTATGCTGAAAGTATCAAAATATAACTTAGTTAAATTCTGAAGCAAATATTTTGTTTCAGATTTGTTGAGAAGAATATAGAGTAACCAAAATACAATGCAGACAAAACTTAGGTTTGCATCACAAAAAGTGATGATGAAATCTACTGTGCAACAATGCCTTATCATGAAGTCATCTAAAATTTAGTGGGCACCTCTGTCATGTCTTTTCATGGTCCTTATGGTCTCTAAGTGCCTCCAAGTCCACAACAAGGCCTCAGCTGTGAAGCATGTTCTCATGCTCCACCACGATCCTGAGATAAGGATTTCTGTCAACAGCTGCAGTCCATTACAAGCTGCTCATAACATCAGTAGAGTACAAAGGCTGGCATGTTGCTTGCAGCATGGCTACCTTCTCCCAGAGTCCTAGCTAGCACTGGCAGTGTCCCTTCCTCTAGTAGCCCTGCTAAGGGACAGAAAGATGAATGTGGCCTGGAGGAACCTGGCTCTTCAAGAGGTGTAGAAGACATGGGCTTGCTTTTAGAAGTGCATGGCCTACTCAGTAAAATGTCTCAACCCTCTGTGTGCCAGCACTCAACACTCATTCCTGAGCTATTGCTCAGCCTCACAAGTCACATTGCAGGTAGGATACAGAGCTTGACCTTCACTGTCTAACCAGCGTCCAGGAACCAATGGCTTCTAGTGTAGCCCCTCACACCTCATGGTGATTGGCACTGTGCAGAACTAGTCCTTTGGTGAGAGGAGGGGAAAGGTCTGGGGCCTTGCACTAAGTTCCATAAATCTCAGCCTGAGTATGTAGTGTGCTACACTTATTACTTTCATCCAGTGTGGACCTTGGATATTCCAATGTGGAATATTCATTTTTCAACACATAAGTGTCAGTGTATTGCAGCTGAGTTACTGAAATATTGACTAAGGCCTTAAGTTACTAGCACTATTAAAAAAAAAAAAAGTGGCTAGGTAGCGTCTTCCTCCTCTTTCAGCTCACAAGATTAAAGAAGAGGCTCATGTAGCCTTGGATTACATTTAGGATGGAGACTTCCCAGTGTGGGAAAGACATCAGTAACTGCAACATAGTGTTAAAAGACACTATTAAGAAAGGACGCACTGATAAAATCAGTATATTGAAGGAGGTTAGGTCCTCTTTTAGTCAGTTTTATAAATTTACTATTTTTAAGTAAACAGTTTTTACATTAAGCTTTCTTCTAAAACCTTCCTTTTGACAAAAACAAAGTGACTACGCAATTTGATATATGCTGCCTTTACACCAAGATCTTATTTTTCAGTGGCAGAGGAAAAATTGTTTGCCCTCTTGCACCTAGTCAAAATGTGTATAGGGCTTAACCTTCTAACTGTTCTTATTTTGGCAATATTTGATGTAACCAAATGTAATGGACATCCTTAAACTATCTGTCATACACTAGGGAAAATAAAAGCATGGTTCAGAATTCTGACCAGTCTAACAACACGAAACATAGTACGGGGGCTCAGAGAATAGCTGAGGTCAGAAAGGACTTCTCGCAGCCATCTAGTCCGTCTACTTGCTCAGAGCAAGTTCATCAAGAACAGGTTGCCTTGGACAATTCATAGTCAGATTTTGAATATATCAACCAATGGAGAGTCCACAGCCTCTCTGGGCAGGCCATTCCAGTGCTTAAGCATCCTTACCATAAAAAAAAGGTTTTTTGTGTGGTTTTTTTTTTTTATTATTATTACAGTTTGTACTTATAGTCTTTTGTCCTTTCACTTGGCACTACTGAGAAGTGTCTGGTGCCTGTAACATACCACCTGCTTCCCATATTCTACTCTCCTGGTCAAAAACTTTCTTCTAATTTGTACTGTAATATGTGACCACTAACCTTTCTTATTTACTTCGCCACAAAAGAGAAGAGTTTGGTTATGCCATCTTTGTAACTCTGCTTCTACTGCTATTAGATCATCCTTTAGACTCCTCTTTGCTAGGAAGAACAAGTCCAGCTCCTTCAGCCTCTCCTCAGACGTTGTGCTCTGGGCTCCCAAATGGCATGCTACACTCTCCTGTCTCTCTCCAGTTATCATCTTGAGCTATACTTTGTATCACTTGTGTGGCCTTAAAAGCACCTCCAGGTAAAGGGGAATTATAACAATTATAATTCCCCTTAACCAACTAACCATGCTACTCCTAATGTAGACTGATATGCCTTATTCACTCATTTATTCTTCTGTCACACCCTAAGTCCTTTCTCCGAAACATAAATATGTAGTCATCGTTTAAAATGAATCAGGAGATACAATGACATTGTTAAAACGGACTATGCTACTCTTGAAAGATATACCCAAAGATCTTGATTTCATGATCCAGTGACAAACCAGTTCACTACAAGAAATGAACACTGCAGAAAGTAATAAACTGGTTCAACCAAACTGAGCATTGCTGAACCAGTTTGATACTTCAGTATTTGCAGAAGTTTTTCTGCTGATGCTCATGTAAGAAAGCAGGCTGTTGCTGCAATGGAATCCATCTGAAAATCAAAGCTTTCTTAATCAAGAGGGGCAGGCAGTATCAGAAATTCCAGAAGCAACGTGTGGTATATGCTGAATCTGTCTATCTCTGGAAAATTACTTTGAAGTCAGAACATGGCACTCAGAAATATTGATATGCAGTTCCACCCATTCCTTGAAAAACTCTCACTCAAAACCCAGACCTTCCACTCTGGTCTAGATAAGAGATATTGGCTGAAGGCCCAGCAGACCTTGCAGTCTGCCTAAATCAGGCTTGGGTGGACCCTGAAATATCATCTCTCTATATTCATTATAGAGGCAATGGCATTGAAAGAAAAGGAAAATGTAGAGAACTGTATTCAAGCTGACGGTTAGGAACTTCAAGAAAAGATTAAGGGTTGGGAAATGAAGAAATGAACGTTGCTTTTTCAAAAAATAAAGAAGGAGTAGACTGAGAAAATGATTTTTTATTATTATTATCATATAAATATCTTGTGCAAGGCATTTATTGGCTTCCGCTCCCAGTAGCTTGGTGGGAGAGGCTGTACTTTGTCAGCTGCTTCCCCCTCCTTTAGCAAAACCTTGAGCCATCTGAGACACTTAGCTCAAGCTAAATGATCATATGCCAAGTGTTGTGATGATGACTGATCTTTCTCCCTGAGTGGAATTGCACAATGAGCAACAGTGGAAATAAATAGGTGTTTAAAACACTAGGACATAGACTTAAGGACATGGTTGTGTGAGTCCCTGACTCCTTAAACAGCAGAGCTGTCTTAAAAAACACTGTTGCCTAGTGACACCTGTCCCCTTGGCTGCCACGATAACAATCAAACCAAGAGATTCACAAGCTGCTGTAACCCTTAAGCGTGAGCAAAGGGACAGAGAGGAAGTGTGCTTCCAATGAGGGGGCAGGTACCAATTCTACAGTTATAGTCAGGGAGCAGCAAATGAAGATTGATTCCCCATGAAGGGGGACAAACCAGCAGGCAAGGGTGACCCCAGCACAGGCTGTGCCTTCACAAACAAGGAATCATTCCACTGAGGCTGAGCATAGCAGGCAGAGCCAGGGCCTATAGCGGGGATCATCAACGGCCTCCAACACAGCAAGTGATGATCCAAGGCCCAGCCAGGGGCTCCAGTGAGGAATGAGAGGAAATTGCATCAGGGGCAGGGCTGGAGACAAGCAGCAACATATGACCGAGGGATCCATCCAGGATACAAGCTCCCTACAGCATAGATCCACAGTCCATCCAGGAGGCAGGGCTGAAGACAGGCATGCATACAGTATAGCTCAGAACAAGACCAGTCGTCCAGTGCTGATTTTAAATTGAGATTCTGGTCTGTGGTACGTGGCTGGATCCTGAGTTACGCTGGTTGCAGCCATTAAGGCCTACCAGTGTACTCAGGGCAGTGCTTTTACCTCACGTAGTCACATAGACCTTATGCTAATATGAAGCATCTCATTGCATTATAGAAAAATGTCACATCAGAGAGCAAGAACAAACTGGAAAGACAGCAGCTTAAGCAGGAAGCACAAGCAATCAACCTGGATCTCTTCATTCATAGGAACTAAGCATGTGCGCCCAGAGAGACCAAATCCCATTTTCAAAAAATCATTAAATGTTGTACTGGGACCAGCTGATACTAGTAAGGCCACACAATCCTTGTTGTTGACAGCTTATTCACATAATTCATGGCTGCCTCCAATTATCTGTGGGAGATTTGCAAGCCGGACTCTCAGCCTGCGAAGGAGGTTCCACATGGGCAGGCGGTTAATGAACAGATTGGATTATAAACACTAGCTAATCTTTCCCACATGTACACCTGAAGAATATCACAAGTGACAGCTGTTTAAATTTTCAAGGAAATTAATGATTCCTAAAGAGGCAAGGCTTATCACGACTTCGACTGGGCCTGATAACGGACAACCACCAAGGGGCAAATTGTTTATAATAGTCTATAAGTGCCTCATTCTATGGGTTCATCCTGGAAACTTTTATTGACATGGCTCTTTTATTAATGTTTGTACTGGCAAAGAGTAGAACAGCTTCGTTCAATCTGCTGATGATATTGGGCTACTAAGGCCTCTAATGAGCATCTCGTATCTTCAGGTCACAGTCAGTTTAAAATGATTGGTACTGAGTCCAGCATACCGTGTACTCAGCTGAACCCTTGAATTGTTGCAGTGTGCTTGCCCCATTCAGAGCTCACATCCTTGCATGGCCTATCGTTGAGAATGCTGAAACATTAACTAGCATGTGGTGGGTCATTTCCTGCATTCACTGTCTAGAGAATTGGGAGCAGTGAGAAGAGAGCAATCTAGGTTTACCATGAGACTTTAACCAACCCCTTCTAATAGACCACATAAAGAAAAAGAAAGCCACTTCCTCTGTCTTCATCTGCAGAAAGCCTTTAGCATTACAACAGGACACAAAACCTGTTGCCCTGTCATTCCTCCTTCCCCTTAGAGAACATGGCAAGAAATGTCTCATTCCCATGAGGACTTTTCAGAGTCCCGTTCTATTTTAAAAAATGTATTGTGAAGAAGGGGCACCCACATTGGCCTGTGAAAGTGTTCAAGTGGAAAGAGCTTTGTTGAACTCAGGGATCAATAAAAACATATGACAGATACAGCAAGCCATTCTTCATCTACAAGCACTGAAATTCCCTTGCAGGATAATGTAGCTACGGAATACATTCTCCTCATGTGCAATGAATGTTTCACAGAGGAGCATGGAATTAATTTAAATTCAAGACTACAGACAAATCAAATGTCTCACAAACAGCTTTTTCTTGTGTAACTTCTGTGATCTATTACCCATCTCAGTGCTGAAGTATCTGGCTACAGCAATGGACCTATTCCTCCTGCCACACTGATGTAAACCAGAATTGATTGAAATGAAAAAAAAGTGGATGAAGGTGATGGTTAAAGTCAGGCTAAAACCAATGGAACTGGAAAGAGTCTGGCATGTGTTTTATCTGAATCCATGCTGGTATTACTTTCTGACCCATTGCACTCAATTAGGCTAATTTTGGACGCATATTGTGTACTCAAAATCAGTTCTTTCCCAATTCATATTCATTTAATTACACTGATGGAACTTTGCTTGGTGAAGGCTTTGCCTCGTATTTGCTACTTAAATTTCTCTGTCACTCATCATAAAAATTATTTGGGGGAACTTCATTCAAAGAATATTGCGGCCTCCAACAACTGGATAAACCATTTTTGCATGAGTTTCTTCTTGAGCCTTCTCCAGCTAAGATGGCGTTTTTCCCATGAATAAAAAGGAAAGAGAAGTAGATCAGTGATCTTATAATTGTATTAATAAATAGTGGACATTTTATAACACAGCTTACAATATGAGATGGTCTATGACCTCCTAGCATGCAGACAGATGCATGCGCACACAGACAAATGCACATACACATAGTTTCCTGTTTTATTTTAGGATCTTGCATGATCAGGCTTTTTCTTCAGATGCTGAATATCTGCCACAGAGAATGTTTTCTTATAGCCATAACAATATGATACTATATTAGGAAAGGAATTCAATTTGTAGGACATTTGGAATCTTTGTTAGTTATGATTCGAGTCTGTTTGCTGTCATAAGGCTAAGAAACTGAGAACAGCTAGCCTAAGCAGGAGATACTGCTAGCAGGTAACAGGGCTGCTTTGGTCAAATTAACCATTCACTAACTTTTTACTGGATTTCTAACACAATCAAATTCTTAAGTAACGTGGACAAGGACATGACTGTTCTCTTTGCTTCATTTGTGAATTTCTGCTGTAGCACATGCATCCTTCAGTAGTTAGTAGAGCACTGTTTAATTAACATTTAATGCCTCTTTCCTTCTTAAGTAGCAAAGAAAATATGAAGAACATATACAGGATGAACGTATGCATGGTTCCGGTTGGTGTAAGGCAGGCAAGGGCAGTGCTGAAACTGTGTAGAACAAATCAGGCAAGTGATTTGCTGATGTCCACCTTTTCTTTATCTTCCCGTGTGTCTTTGTTTCTCTTCATCTTCCATGTCTTTCCTGCTATGAAGACCCTGACCCATCATCCCTGGATTAGATCCTCAGAAAGCTGGAAAGAACAAGCTGAGTAGTGGAAAAAGTATGGCAGGATACAGTGAGGAAGAGGGGAAGAAGAGGAACAAAGGAGAATGACTTTCCTTTTCTCCATTGTTCTACAGCCTTGCCACTGTTATCTCTGTTTACCAGTACTGCAGCTAGCTTTATAATACACCCACATACTACTCCAAGAATTTTTTTTCTGGCCCACACAAGACATAGATCTGTGGGAAGAGAGTGAAAAAAAAAGACTCAACAAAACTCTTTTCTTATATGACTAAAAATTTGCTCACATACACTGAGAGAATTTAGAAGACAATATGCAACAGTGCCATCTGATGGGCTTATTCAAAAGGGGAAACAAGGTGACAGTAATCTGCAAGCCTAGCGATCTATTTCTCACAGTCCTATGCCAAATGCTGTGATCATTACTGGATCTGATTAAAAGAAGGTGCTGTCCAATTAATTCATATTAACATAGCTTCTTCCCTTGAACCTGTGTCAAACTACTTTATAAAACAGAAACAAACAAAGCCTTATTTTAAAAAGGTTGTAAGGTTAAAACTGTTTCATTGCTAGGATATTTGATTTAGCATTGCAGAACGTTTTGATTGAGAGTCTACAACAAATCAAACATACAAATAATTTTAAATGAACTAATTACTGGGTAATAAGCCCTGAAGTGAAATTTCAGGGCAGGAAGCAATAATGAGGGTCCAATGGTCTCTCAAGAAGACAACATGGATAACTTTCTAGAATGAAGGAATGAGAAAGAAAGTATTAAATAAATGATGAGTTATGTTTTTTTTTTTTTTTTTTTGCTATATCTTCGATAATGTGAACAACTGAGAATCTTATCCTTAGATAATACATTGCCTTTAAATAAGTTTTAGAAATCTGTAGGACCAGAGCCTGTAGCTTTTTCTTAAAACCTACTTCACTCTTTTGTAAGACTCCAGTCAAGTGGCTTTATATTAAAGAATGAGGCAAGTTCATGTGATGCTTTAATTGAATTACATCTTAATTACTGTATTACAGCATAGGTAAACCAAACAAATTTATCCAGTTCTGAATTCCTGCAAGCATTCAGTGTTGGATAACAATATTTATTTCATTTTCCAGAATGAAATAGTGTGAGCCATCCTTGGCCTCAGAAAACCATTCATGGCCCTTAAATGTAAATAACTTTTATCAATAAGCCAAGAGAAAACCTTAAATCATTATTTACACAATCTCTAAATAACACAAATATTGAAAAATTGTATAAATAATGAAAAGAAAATACTTTTGAAACAGACCTGGACCATTTGGTAGAAGATTTCAGATCAGTATTATATTGTTCAATACAGGAAAATGAAAATCTTACAGAAAACATAGTACATATTCTGGGGACTCACTTTATCTTCAATAAGAAGTCTGCTAAAGAAAGTTATGGTTGATAACTGATTGAATAATAGCTGGCTTTTTTGTGTTCATTTTCAGCTTCCTTCCTAACTCATAACTTCTACAAACAAAAATTCCTATTTTTTCCATTAATTGATTAGTCTTGGAAAGTAAATCAAATCAATGTTGGACCATTATCAAACAAAATTTGTTTTTACAGACTAAAAATAATAGGAAAAAAATATACTGTAAAGCTCTTGATTTTCTTCAGAGTTCTGAATCCTGTCTAAGGGATGCTTCTGAAGGAAATCTCTGTTCAAAAGTCTGTCCTAAAGGGAGATAAGGTGGGTGCGATATGAAAGGCTAGGATGCAAATAAGTTTGTGTTGATTCAGGAAAGCATTGTTTAATTTATGTCTGTTTGGAGGAAGGAAACGGAATTATTTGTGTTGGATTTATCTGTTGGGGGAGAGGGATTGATGAGAAATAGGAATCTCACACATAAAGAAAGCATCATTGCTGCTTTTGAATAAATGAAATTAAGTATTCAAACACTAAGAATGAAACATCTTATTGTTCTTGACATTTGTTGGATCTACTCAAAACAGTCTTTGATATCAACAGAAGAACTCTGTGCCAAAAACTGTTAACCCTGATTCATAGCAAAGCTCACTTTATAGCAATACCCACAGATAACTCTTTATCTTTAAAGTGAAGCAACAATCACTAAAGCTATAGAAGAAAAGAGTATGCCCATTTATTGAATATTTAGATCCTATAATTTACATGTTGGCCCTTGCTAAATACTGGAGCTATTTTTCAGTAAAGGCATAATCAAAAAGCTGAGGTTACCAGGCTTTTCTTTTGAGTGTGTATATGTGTGTGATTCAATTATGCAGCTAAATAGAAACAAATCCAGATGTCCTTTGCTGATGCAGCAGTGAGTGTGTCTAAGTAGTACCAGCTTTCTGGGAGCAGCATCACGTTGCTGTAAGAGGATGCATAAGTAAAGTTCTCAAGTATCTACTTTCAGCTTCACAACCTGTGAAAAGATAGGAAGTAAGTATGCAGTCCAATATCTGTACTCTTATCTACTTTTGTTACTGATCCCCAAATCCTCTGGGAGCTATTCTAGAAGAACGATGGATATTTAAGTTTATATTTACCAATTAATCTCCTTCTGCTTGTTATCTCCTTTGTCTCTGAATCTAGGACTGATTATGGGCCACAGGCACGCATGATGGAAACGTGTACTTAACTACTAACATTGTCAGAGTGTCTGTGCACTTTCTAAATTAATAAAAAATGAGGTGTAGTCACATAAATCTTTGTGTAGGGGTGTGTGTGTGCATAGCTGCCGTGATCCAGCTCCTGGGAGCTTGCATGTGGCTTTCAAATAGAGCTTCTGGCAAATTCATCTTTCTTGTCTGGAGGTATTTCTGTGATAAAGCAGAAAGAATGGGAACGACCTTGCTGTGCAATAACGCAAGCTGTATGATTCTTTTTCTCTCACCAAAAAGTTAACATTCATGTTTTCTCCTGTCTAAGTCAGATAAGTTTCCCATAACAGCACTCACCCATTACAGTCCCCAACATTTTATTCATAGTAAATTGAACTTCATGAACTAGAACACTAGCTTTTAGAGCTGACTGCAGTAGATGTTGAAAGAGCCTCAAGAAGTTGCATGTGGGAAGGGACAAAGCTGTATGCTTACATTCTACTTTTCTTCTTCCATGTCTAGGCGTACATCATCTGTAGAGCATGAACCAAATTTGGCATCTGTAATCCCCTTTTTTGTTTTTTGCTATATCTTTGGCAACGTCAACAACTGTGAACAAAAATCTTGTGATGTTTGCTTGTGAAGAACCAAACTTTTTTAGTAATTTTAGTCAAAATGTTATCCTTATACTTTATTAACACTGAGTGATCAAAAAAGCTATCAAGTTAGTTCACTGGTTTAAAGAGAAGTCATTAGCATATATTTTTTCTTAAGTTATTGCCCCCTTTTTTTAGCTTTTATTAATTACAAGTGCAGTGTTTCATTGCATACTTATCCTAAGTCCTATAGTTTCATGAGAGCATTTCAAATATGAAAAATTCTCAGGAAAAAGAGTTGAGAATGAAAAAAATAACAAGGTTTCAAATGTAGCAGAAGCAAGAAACATAACAAAGACTCTGTAGAGTCAACAGATGATTCAGATATAAAAGCTTTCCAGAAAGAAGAGACCATGAAGGAAAAGCTAAATCAAATCTTTGTTTATTAAGGAATGCTTCCACCTCATCTCTTTTTTAAAGAGGACTGTTTCAAACCGCAATGTCGGAAGAGATTTTTGAATCAAATTTATAAGATGAGAAGAATTAAATCACAGGGACCAGATGGTTTTCACCCAGGCATCCTGAAGGAACACAACCAATGTGGAAGTGTTATATGTAATCTGTCACTTAAAATCAATGCCATTACTAGAGAAACAGAAAGCAACAAGTGTGACACCATTTTTAAGTAATCAAGAAAGATTCAGGGAACTATATATCAAAAAGTCTTCCCTCTATACAGGGAAAACTATGAAGACTATATTAAAACCTAGAATTAGTAGCCACATGGAAAGTTTTGATACAATGAGTCAAAACTGCTTCTCTGGAAGGAATTCACAGCTCATATATTAAATATTTCTTCAAAGTATTTGGGAGAATATTGCTAAGGTATTTTTGTTGACTACACACAAAAAGCTTTCAACCACTTCCTTCAGTAAGTCTTTTCAAGAAGCTGTCATGGTAGAGCAAGAAGGTCAGATATTTTGCACCTGGGTGACTTTACCAGTGGAGCTCCATAGGAATCCATACAACTAAGGTCATAAATACAGCAAAAAAAACAGTCAGTAATAAAGTATCAACATTTTCTGAGAACACAGAATTATTCGGAGTCAAAGATAATCCTGTCCGCAGTTTTTAAAAAAGAAATTTGTATAGTTTTAATAATAAAACAGTAATAGACATTAATAAATGCAAGTCTAATCTTCAAATACCAAAGTAACTTTAAGAATACACAGAAAAAGAAGTCACGTTAGCACTGCAAAACTGTTAAGAAAGGGTATTTAACTTCTGACACTGTACTATCATTGAGAGTAAAGTAGACTCATTATTTGGGAAAAAAAAGTAATTTCTGATTACTAAAGTCAGGAAAAAGCATTCTTTAAAGAATTACTTTTAAGTTCTTATAAAAATCATAATATTCTTTAGGTTGGAAAAGACCTTCAAGATCATAAAGTCCAAATATATTACAGCCCCGGCTTTACGTATGCAATATTGTTTTTCCCTAGAGGTACGTCTGACACTGTTTAAGATACTAATCATTCTTCATTAATTAAACAACGACTGTATTAGGATTTGTCCAGAAGCCATCAGTCTGGTCCTTTATTTACAGCCTTCATGACATTAATTTTATTAGTTGATTCTGGACTGTGTTTCGTTTGTTTTGGTTGATTAGGGTTTTTTGGCATATGGAGGTGGGGAGACAGAGGAAGACGTACTTCTGCCAAATTTGGGGATTTGTGTTTTGCTTTGAGCATACATACAAAACTTAGATGTAAATAAATAATCAGTTGTTTGAATCTTTTCTTGTTTGTATTTAAATTAGAGACATCCAAATAAAAAAAACATCTCCAGGATCTCTTGAGCGATAAAAGATTCCTTAGCATAGCAAAATGGCTACTGTTAAATTGAGCTTGAACACAGTTACTGAACTCCTATTGTGGAAAGAAAAGACAAGCTTTCTCCAAACTGAAAGGGAATAAAAGCCTGAAGTAAAGCTCAGAAGTTTGGAAGAGTTAAAATTCCAGTTAAAATGGGTGGTTTAACCAAAGCTTTTCTTCTGCACCGCTCTCAGCACTTGTTTCTAATATTTCCCTTCCCCTCTTTCAAAAATATCTTCTGTAAAATATGGTTCTTGTAGCAACAAGGAATTGCCCGTGAGGATTTTGGGGGAAGCGTTAAGCTGGAGGAAAAGGGAGTGAGTGAATCCTTGTGAGTGCAAAGGAGTGGATCGATTCCACATCTGGAAGAAATACTTGTCTGTCTTGCAGACAATATCTGGGCAAGCCCAAAATTCCTAGGCCTGTTTCCCCAGGTATTGCAGGTCAGCGACACTCACAGTCATATTTTCTGAGATGCAAAAAATCTGTGATCAGTTTCTGTGGAACTGAAAAACATCTTTAATGGTCAATGGAATGAAATTACACTACTTGCATTACTAACAGGAATTATATTTGCAGCAGTCCAAGGTATTTTCATTCTTTATTTTGCTCTTCATTCAGATTTATGTGCACGGGTAAGAATCTATCAGTATTGTCTAGCACTGTTTTTAAAACTATGCTTTAAAAATGATATAAGAAATATTAATAAATAATACTGTAAGGCAATTTTAGAACCAAAGCCTATCCTCACCTTCCAGCTTTTATACGTGATTATTTTAATCTATCTCAAGGTTAGTGACTATGACAATCACTTCAGTAAGGACTTCATACACATATAAACAAACACTGATAACACCACTTCTTACAGTAAGAACTTATTTCCCTGTTCTGTGGGGACCAGAAAACACCTCTTTGTATGTACGCCGTCCTCCCTGACATCAAAACAGTTAAGCACACAAGAGGTGGGTATCCCAATAATTTTTCCAAATCTTTCTTTCACTTAACAGAAAGACTGAGTGTTTTCTTAGCAAAAAAAAAAAAAAAAAAACAAAGTATTCTCTCTTCTTATAAAAACCCTCTGACTTTTGGAATCTTCTACTAAATTATATTTGCCATACAGGAAGTGTATAGGAGGGAGGAGAACAATTGAAAAACTCAAGTCTTGTATCAGTTCTCAAGTGTTTTAAATATAAAGACTTTCCCATCAACTAGAAAATAAATTCACGTGTTTGTTGCCAGGGAAAATGGGTGAAGATGCCATTTCTGAAATGTGTAAAGACATCATGGTTCATCTCACAATAATATTTTTTGAACTTTTGAGGCACGCTTTCAGAAGAAACAAGATGGGGCTGTGTTAGTGACAATTTGCTAAATGGTACATCCTAATCCTTCCTAGTGTTTGTTTATCCATGGCTTGTTGAGGGATTTACAGTCTTAGCTCATGGAAAGTAAAAGAGAATCCCAGCAGATGGAGGAATGCAGCCTTCCACTCCTCTGCTTGGACACAGCTTTGGATATTAAAAGAGAATCCCGGCAGATGGAGGAATGCAGCCTTCCACTCCTCTGCTTGGACACAGCTTTGGATATTTGTTTCAGGATGACTTGCTTCACTTCCAACAGAAACCCAGATGCACAGGGAACAGAGAAAGAGGTCTTTCAAGACCTGTGAAATCAAACTCTGTGCACAGGAAGACCTGGAAGTCTTGAAAGCCTTGAGCTGCCTAACAAAGCAACACACTTCTGAGAGAACACCGTGCTGCTGCCTGCTGCCTCTCATGGCCAAGTCTCTCATCAGGTAGCCTCCATCTGATACAGATAACCCCAGGCACCCTAGCCTCTCCTTCATCCCCTCTGGACTCCACTGAACAATGACACATTATTGAGAAGCATGACACATTGAGAAGCATGACCATAGAGGACAGAGTGGCAGCAGAAAGGAGGAAACAAGCTGTGTTTGAAATGCTCCCACCAGCTCTCTCCTGCCTTGTTAGGTGGTTTCAAAGCTTGCTTTCATCCTCCATCTCTCCAGACCAAACCGGCTAATAAAGGAGATCATCTTGTTTTTTTCTCACCTGATCCGAAACAGGATCTGTTTGTTATAAGAGGCTCTTTTGTCAAAAGGGGATGTCTCTTTTCTGTGTGGTTTTGTTTTCTCCCAATTCTCATTGGCCATGACCTTGGCAGAGCAGAAAGACAGTCTCACTGATCACAGAGCACCCTTCTACTGTGGGGAGCAGACATGGAGGGTGGTGAGCCAGGCAGCAAGTGTGATGAAATCCTGCCTGTGCTTTTCCGGTCCAGGTGATCTTCCCAGTGATAGATCTGTTCTGAACCACTGCCATGACTGAGGAGGGTGGGTTCAGAGGAAAACCAAAGCCTGTGATATATAATGAAGTCCTTATGAATGGAAAAGTAGCATTTGACATGCCTGGGGCAGAGATGCTGGCAATTTTTGAAACAAGAAATAAAAATTCGTATTTGACATTGTCTTCATTTTATGTAGTTTTTGACCTATATAGTGGTCTGAACATCATTTTTAATTCAGGAGATCAGAAATAAACAGTAAGCAATATACAGCTGCTTTCAGCTTGTCTTTGAAGTGTTGTTGCTTTTGTGTCACTTGAACAGATTTTTGTGTTACCTCATAATCTTGTAACAAAGGTGCAGAACTCTGAATCCTAAAGCACATTTAATGATAAAAAAATTCTCCTTTCAGCACTGCAACTTCATGCTATACTCTGCAAAATATTATCTTACACAAAGTATGCCAGTTCATGCTCTCTTCTGTTTCACCGCCTCCATGACAAAACGCAGGACAACCTCCAAAATAGTCATCTCATCTGTTGAGACCTTGATGCTGAAATCCATCATAGTTTCTACTGGGAAGCCACTGATGTCCTGACAGGTAAATCAGACATTTCAGTTCCAGCTTAATGCCGATAATTTCAACACTTCTCCTTCCAATTTTCTCTTGTGTACAAGAGAAGTTAGACACAATAATACTGGATGAAAGCAGCAGTTCTAAATTCAGGGTGGTAGAAAATGTATATACAAGTATTTGGGTAAGCATTTTTTGAGCCTTCTTTTAGAAGAAAACAAAACCTGAAATATTTTTGGTTAGCTGAAACTTGCAGACTCATGTTCAGTTTTGAAAATCTGTCACCTGATGACTTAGCTTGCAGACCTTAAGAAACTGCACTCATTTCTGTTCACCTGTATTCCAAATTGCTTTTACTCTGTCTGGTTGTTTTTCTTCAAAACTACCTCCCATTAACACCTTGCACTTTTCCTACTGATTCATTTTCTTATGAAGAATGGATTTAATTATGTAAGAACTATCTTGCACTGCTGAAGATACTATGTAAATTCTATTTATGATTTACCTTCATAACACAAAGTCTGTTACTAAAAATATTGTAACAAAGTAAAATAATTCCCACATTAGAATTGCAACCAAAATCATATCTCATTCTTTGTTGAGACATCATGAGCTCCCTTCAGTTTGGCTGCTGAGCTCTCACCTACATGACAGTCCATTCCACTGAGAATAATGTCTGTAGGCATTTACACATCTCTAACCCTGACTTCAGCGGTATGAAAGTGGGGGGAAGGTTAGTATTTTGATAACAAGAATACCAGACTGCAGTTGAAACAATATGCTGTTGCACAAAGTTTTCATTTGCAGAAAAGGCAAAGAGTTGCCAAGCTGCAAAGAGGGACAGAACATAGTAACAAAATAGATCTTCATTGTCTTTTTCTGGGAGCACTTCTAGCTCCCAGTCAATTCTGATAACATCTGTCTTTGCTCGGGGGATGCATGTCATTGCACACTCCCATCACCTATCCTGAATAGCAAAAACAAAAACACGACACCATTTACTCAGCTCAGCAACACCCTGTTTACAGGAGAAAAGCTTTAATTTCAGCACTTTCAACTTGGAGTGCTATTTGGAAACATTTAGCTCATAAAAAGTCTTTCAGTTCATGCTTTGACCTCATCATGACCTGAACATTTTGTTAACAAAGTACCCTGTTAATATTTTGACCAAAAGAACTAATGTACTTGGAGCTGATTATGTTGCCAAAGTGGTGCTTGCTCCTAAAAAGGGAAAGTTTTAATTCTATTTTCAAAACCAATGTCTTACTCCTAACTATATATGGAAATGTCATCAATCAGTCCTGGAAACTGTGTGCACTGCAGTGCGGTATAATAGCTGGTGTTTCTGCATTCAGTGTAATAAATCTCACTGAACCATTGCTTGTGGCGGAAGTCTTTTGCTGTGTCAATTTTCTCTCTACTAGCTTGAAGAGATGTTAATATATTAATAAAAAGAAAGTCACTCACGGTATGAGAGTCCTTCTCTTTCACTATCTATTACATATAAAGTAACAAAGTAATCACAGGAGGAGATAAAACTCATAGCCACCACCACTTATATTTAGAACAGAATTGACTAAGGTTTTTTTTCCCTTGTGTATTATTTTAATTATGTTGTAGCCACCTGAACACTTCATCAGATTACACTAAGTTATCCTGCTATGCTACCATCACATTCCCCTTTAGGTGACAATTTTCTACACTTACTCTTTCATGCAACTTAGCTAGGCACCTCATATTATCATATTAAAGGAAAAAAAAATGGAAAACAGCACACAAACAAACATGTGCTGTTTCATCTCCAAATGCCGGGATATCAGTAAATCTTACTGGTATACAATTAGAACAGATGTTTTTATATTACTGTGTTTCATAACACATACAAACCTTTGAGTTTGAAAGAATAATTGCATTCTTACAGTAGTTATGGACTCAAAGTCTGTAAGCTATCTGCTTATGTGACTTAGACTTATGGGTATTTTCATAGGACGCAGAGTTCTTGTAAGATTTAGAACTGACAGAAAAGAAAGTATTTTCAAGTTAACCAGGGAACTGCTCCTATATTTCATTGGTGCACTTGGCCATTGGCTCTTCTTTAACGTAAGAAAATGTAATTTTGCTAAAAATAAATTCTAAACATTTTCATCATTGTCTTAACACCTATGAAATGATTTCAGCAACTGAAGCGCCTGATATCCTTAAAGTATGTTATTCTATTAGTAATTCTACCAAGAATGCCAAAAAAGGTGTTTCTGAAAAAGACAATGAGCGCAGACTGTTTGGTCTTCATCTTTATAAACCAAGTCTCACAAAATACCTTACTGATAAGTTCATCATCAATTAAACTAATACACAAATGGAAAAGTTACGGTAATAAAGAAAGGAATAATTAAGAAAGGTTATATGTGACATATCATAGAGTCTTGATAGAAAATGCAGTGCATTGGAAAGTACTGTGTATGCAGCTATTATTTACTAGCCACTTAATTGTATTTAATGTGTATTTCAATTTTTTGTTAAATCTTGGCCAAGATCAAGAAATAATATGTCCTGTGTATACTTTAAAATAATCATGACTCCCTTTCTTGTTTGCTTTTGTATGGAGCACTTCAAAAATTTGCATTCATTTTCAGTTTTTTGGTCATTTAACTTGCTGCCTCCTCCTTATAGGAATAACAAGCATTTTTAGATTCTTTCAGACATGTGTTTTAGGAACTCAAAGTCATATCTGATTGGGTTAATATACAAAAGGGGACTCTCATGAATGAAAACATTGGTTAAATGGACTAGATTTAGAAATAAAGTGGAAGAGGATAATAAATGGGAGTTCCTGTGGCTTCTTAAACTATTGGCAACTGAATGTAGAACAGCAGAGGTCTTCTCTACATTAGCAGTCAACATGATGTGCGTAGGATAAAGTCTACTTTGTTGTTGAGGATAAGACAACTATTAGCTACAGGATATTGTTACTAACATATCATCATCATGTTCTTGTGTGAAAACTGTCACTCAGAAACCTTGCTTCCCAGCAGACTTCAGTTTCTTAGGAATCTGCATATATATACAGCTATTCTTGGTTTGGGGGTTTGAACACTGATGCCAAAGTGAAAGTGGCAGGCAAATAGAAATAGACAGAAGCCAGCCACAGAGCTCAAACTATTCAGCAGAAAATCCTGAATCTAGAATATTTTAGCTAGGAAGACTGATGATCTATGAGGGCTTTATGAATAAAGTCAAGGCTTCAACTTGCTAATTACACATCCCTGATTGAGTTTCAGTGACATGCAGAAGAGAGAATGTTCTTGTTGAGAAGTACCTTCACATTTTAAGAATGCCCTAATCTCTTCCATGATTTATTTCCTGTAAGTCACACCAATCTGTACTCACCCCATCAGAAAACAGGAAGCACATTTACAAGGACTTTGGAAAAAAAAAATCTATATGTTCCCACTTCTGTCATGCCCCATTCCTTGGAAAGACTATAGTATGTATTTCATGAATCTCAGCTAATTAAAATACTTACATTAAAAACAGAAGACTATCCAGAGTTATTGTAAGAAGATATAAAGCTTCAGGAGAAAAATTAAATCTGGTTTAGATTTAGGATCTCTGTTAACCAGGGTTTGGGGGAAATCTCCTTCAGTGAGTGCATTTTCATGAGCCATCTACATGATGGAAAACAGAAAGTCCTTATTAAATTTGCAGACAATAGGAAGGGTGGAGCTTCAGACATGCCAAAGAGCTCAGAAGAATCCCGAAAACTGAAGTTACATAAAAAACATGGTGGTATTTGACAAGGAAAAATGCAGAGTGCTACACTTAGCCAGAAAGAAAGAGCTTCTCAGATGTTGGATGGAGAACAATGGGTTAGATGGATAAGTACAGAAAAAGATCTGTTAATTAAATGCTGCTGTCTGACTATAAATCAACAATGCCATCCCACTTTGAAAGGCCAAACAGTAAGCTAGGACTTACAAATGGGAGAAAAGGTATGCAGCATCTTCTAGTCTATTTGAAGCACAAAATTCTGCGTTCTGCTTTAGCCAGTTTGGAGCTCTCCACTCCTCAGTTCACTCAAGCACTATTCTCTAGGATTACTTCTGCTCTAGGCTTTCCAATACCATCTTCAGGGGATGCAGATCCAGCCATCTTAGTGTCAGTGTGGTGGGTGAGTGGGGCTACAGTGGTGTGACTGTCCTCCAGAATTCAGCTGCACGCTAGACCCCACATTGAGGATGGTACTATTCATTTTGCACTGCTATTTATTTCCATGTTCTTTTGAGGAGGTGGGCCCAAACCCCTAGATCTGCCAACAGCTCTGAGATGTTTCAGTTTTTAATTTCTCCCAAACTCTAGGCTCACATCCAAGTCCTTCAGATGAGAAAGTGTAGCATCACATTTGTATTGTCTTTACCTCAGCTGCTGTGCAGCACCGCCAGGCCAAACATCCGTGGGACAGAAGGGGAAACAGAGAAAGGGCTGAAAGGTCAGGTCTCTGAATATTAGACATAACGTGTAGAGAGGGATGAAGAATTTTTACATTCATAATTTTGAGTTCAAGCCACTCAGTAAACATTCTTATTCTGACAAATATGTTTCAGATAGAACAAAATGCAGGATTTCAATGTTATCTCTTAAAATCCTCTCTTAGATTTTGCTTTTCCTTTCATTTCTGATGAAATTGAAGACATTCACTTGGCCAAGCTTTGTTTTCCTTTATTCTGTGAACACCATGCCCTTCAGAGAGCAGAAATCAGCCAAGCACAAGTGAATTATCATAGAGGGCAATGGGAATGGATCCGTGGCAAAAAAAAACATTCACTGCTAAGTCCTGTATTCTCTCTGTCTACAAAAGTTTTAAAACTTTGATATTTCTGTTGCAAGCTGGTGAGGACACTGGTTTCAGTTCCAGGACCCAGACAACACACCACCTCCCTCAAGCGGTCAGTGAGATTACAGTTTGATGTTCTGCTGCTTCAAAGGCTGATTTTTGGCACCGCCCAAGGGATATGTTGAAGAACATACTTTTTTAAAACATTAATAGAGCATGTTTATATCATTTTAACAAAACATGTATTTCGAATGCTAGAAGGAGATACCAATTCCACAGAAACAACTCCATAGCTGGCATCACTTGGGCACTGTAGACTTCTGAGGAGAACTGAAATAGCTGCCTTCTTGTGGATGGGCTCTAATAGCCGTCTGCCTGCAATTACAGGCATTCAGTTGCAGTCCCTGCCACGGCAGGGACTGTATAAACACATAAGCTAATCAAAACAGTGGTCCATTTGGAAAAGCAGCACTGTTAATTCTGATGACTTGCTCAAAACCTCATTGGAATTATTACAATTTTCTTTTGTTCAAGAAGTTCCCCATTTAGAAACAGTACTTTTGTAATTTTCTGTCTAATATGTGCTTGTGAAACAAACAAACAGCTATGGGGAATAGCTCACAGGAATTCAGAACAGAATTACATAAGTTACAAAACAGCAGTAATGATAGTAAGATAAAAACACAGAGGAAGGAGAAAACTTCAGTCTTAGGGAAGCAACCCAGGCACTTACTGCCAATGTTTAGGATAAAATTTTCTCATGGAACAGTGCACTTCAGAAGTCTCTAGCAAAGTGCTGTACACCAAACATGCAAAGGAGGAATGCTTTCGTATTTATGCCAACAGTATCTGTCACAACAACAGTTAAAGAAACTCCCCAGATATTGCATTCTTCACATCACTGTACACCTGAGAAATCTTTGAGTTTTAGAATACTCATAATGAAACCAAAAATTCATACAGTCCTTTACCTGTCGGTGCCCAAACACTTGTTTTTATTATTATTTCATAAGAGCAAAGACTTGTAACAAATACAAAAGGAAAGCAGTTTAGATAGAACTAGATGAACAACGAAAATCGGGCCTGTTACAAGAAATGTCTTACCTTGAAGACTGACAACAAATGACTAATAAATCTAAGAGAAAGCCACCACACGGACTTACAATGGGAGACAAGAAAACAGTGGTACCAAGTTACAAAGCAGTTCAATTAATATAGGAAACAATCCACATGTTTTGAGGCCTAAGCCAGTCCCCAGAAGGAGTCAAGAATAAAATTGTGAAGTGTGGCATGTATAGCCAAGTATATTATAAGCACTGGTCACGCTAGAGGCAATGTTCTGTTCTGGGATGCGGTTTTTGTGTTTCTTTAGCTCTATAAAACTGCATCAGGTATTTCCTACCACCTTTTTTTTTTTTTTAAACAAAAACCTGCTAATTAAAGCAACACTGCTCAGCTTCCTTCTTGGCATTAATGAAGTGCCAGAGGAAGGAAGATTTAAGCATTTAATTTCTTTCCAGAGCATCTAATATCCCACACTACAGCCAGTGGAAAAATGGTAACACATTTCCTGACCAAAAATAATAATAAAAAAACAACACATTTATCAAAGAAATTTGAACTACAAAGTTTCTTTCACAGGTTTCTCTGAAAGTTGATGAAAGGATAATGACCCTAATATATTAGAAAGAAACATAAGTAATGTGCAAAAAGTACTACTTTAATACAGCACCAGGGTGGTTGAGCTGGGCTGATGAAGACCTCTTAAAAACACAGCAAAAGCAAGTTGTATGCAGCTTTCAGGTGTTGCAATAAAAACATGGCTAAGGACAACAGCCCTTGACTTGTAGTTAAGTTGCAAAGCGATGCAGAGCAGTAAGATAGCTTCAAATAACTTGCAAGGTCTTCACTGTCAATTTTTGATTAATCTACAGATATAATCTCCACCCAGTTGTTTGCTGTTTTCCTTTATCCTACAGCTCACACCTAAGAACTTTCCTTTGTCCCGGCATCTGAGAGGACTTTAAAATAAAACAGTTCCTTGATACCAGATACAAGCTAAACCAAAACTGCATCTCTGAATACCCTCAAGGTTTAGAGCTGCTTGACGTTTAAGTTCATATCTAGATGAAAATTTGGCTGTTTGAGGTCATGTTTACACATTTGTGTTTAAAAAAATAGCATTGTCTGATTTCCCCAACTTTCCTACTTCAGCCTTTTGGGTCATGGTCTGACTAACTTACCATAGTCTGATTGACTACCATACACATCCCATTCCCTTCCCACTCCATAATCTTCCAGAGATGAAATTCAAGATTGCCTGCTAATTGTAACAGGACAGCTTCTCAGACAGATGGCTTTCCAAGTAACCTTCTCATTCCACTCATATTCGGAGAATGAAAAAGTATGCCAGTGTGTTATGCGATGACGGATAAGGGCCGACATTACAATTTATGGTTGCAACCTGGCACACAGATAGAAACACAGAGTATGATTCAGTGGTTTTTGCAGCCCTAATCCCTACTGAAGAGTGGTGTTGCCAAGGTAAACCTGACATTTTAAATGAAACTGCTTTGCATACACTGTATGGAACCTGAGATCCCACTTCTGTGCTGTGGTTTCCTTCCAAAATGCAGCTACCGCCTGACAAGGCAGAGTAAGCGTGCAGGCTGGGCTCTCTTGTGCTAACACCATTTGGTCTACTTCAGCAAATGGTAGTGGTTCACAGGCTGTGCAAATAGAATGAGAAAAGTTATTTGAACACATGCATTCCCAAGACTGAGAAGAGGAGCAAAAAAATAACTAGATCCCACTTTCCTTCCTCATCCAGGCGACTCCCAAGAAACAAGATCCAAATTAGGTCCCACATTTGTAATAACATCATATTTCCTGGTAAATCAATCATTAATCTACAGAATGAGAAAAGGCAATACATCTCCTTACTATGCCCACAATTCAAAACAAGATTTAACACTGGGAGCAGTTTCCTCTTTCCCTTTACCATTGCCTCTTTTGTGCTCCTTCTAAAAATAAAATATTAATAGCTTTAAAGAAGGAGGAGGAAGGGAAGGAATTCAATTACTTAATGCTTGTTATAACACCAATCCAGTCCAGCACCAAAAGCTAGCCTCTGATTAGTAGTCCAAATCAATAAGGTCTATCCAAGAATTTTAAAGGTACTACACTGAAGGCTGAACAACCCCAGCTGAGCCTTTCTGCACCACTGTAGTAGGAGCAGTGTTGGTTTCCCATCAAAACGCATCAATTGTAGAGGACTATACCACAAATATAGCTCACATATATCATACAAATATAGCTCGTCTCCACACTACTCTGTTCTATAAAGGTGCTGTACTGAGCATGGAGCAAGGAAAATTATGTAGACTGAGAGCAGGTTGTCTCACCCAAATATCCCATAACCATCACATTTCAACAGTCTGATCTCCTGCTGTCACTGACCAGACCCAGAGATAAAGGTCCAGACTGTGCAGTAAGTGAATTAGCCATCCCCAAACACTGCATAAGTCTGAGTAATGAAGAGCATAAAACTGGGGACAGTCAGCTAACACAGACTTCTCTAACCTGCTAATCTCTGCTCTGGGAGAACAAAAAGCACATAAGCATCCCCATCTTACCTCTTCTCCACTCCTGGTCACTTCCTAAATCTCTTCATGAAGACATAGTTTATATGTAAGCAGGTGAAGATGCAAAGCCTCAGCAAAGTAAGACAGTGCCTCAGGCTCCAGGACAGAAGTACAAAATGTCATTTGAGACTTTGCAGGCAATACTCTGACCCAGGATTTCTCCTCTGGCCATCTTTTTGAGCACTGGCTTCCTGGCCAGCAGCTCCTGCTGTGCCTTATCTCTGCCAGAAAGAAAGATGTTCCCATTTGTCTTTGAACACGTGGCTGTCCTAAAGGGACTTGTTGAGACTTAGAAGACCAGCTGACATCAAAACAAGCTTGTTTCTTTGGATCCACAAAATGACTAGCAGTAGGGCTGGAAGTAACTGCAGAGTAATCTCTTCATTTCTTTGGCTAGCTATAAGCATAACAAGGGTATTTCTGATCACCTATTTGATCTAAATCTACAAGTGAAAGTACTACTACCCAACCTGCTCAACCTCTTAATACTGCATTATGTGAAAGAAGCATTGAGGATTTCCTGTTTTTCCAGAACATAATGAGAAGTGGCAGAACACTTTTAAAGAAATCTTAAAGAAATAAAAAGTGGAAAACATCTGAAATAAATGAATTTCCATCTAGCTCTCCTGAATTTTGAAGAAAAAGAATAATCCTATGGATTTTCTACAGAGACCAAACAGACGTTAAATAGGCCCTTCCTAGGCTCCCACAAGTGCCAGAAAGGTTAGAAAACTGACTTCAGCATCCTGAATGTTTTAGTTTAGCCACTACTTCTACCACCATTACTCTACTCCTCCAGTTTCCCCAGTACATCTGTCCCTGACCAGCTGTTTGCCACTACCATATAGCTGGGACAGCAGATTTCTGATTGTTCCATTAGGGTCAGTTTGGACTTTAACCACATTTCTAAGCAACTAGATACAGCCTTTCCCATATTGCTAGAAGTAATTTTTTTTTCCTAATGCAGTGGAATCTTCTACTATTTAAATAATTTTTTCCAAAGTATAATTTAAACAGGATTAGCCATAATTACATATGTTTTGGAATTTGGAAAAAATATATGATAGGAAATATGTTTCCTGCTTTCCATTGCTGATTTTGAAGCTCTCCAAAACACACTCAAAAGCTTTGAAAACTTTTATTCTGCTTTTCCTCATCACATTTTACATTAACAGTTAAATTACAGCAGTTTACAAGTCAACAAATCCAACACATTTTCCTCCCTATAAAACAGCACAGTATTGCATTGCAGGAGTACTTGTACTTCGAGATAAATTACAGATGAAAAATGAGGTGCAGTGCAACTCCTTACGAAGAGGAAAAACAGGTACTGCAGGATAAATCCAAAAAAAACCACCAAAAACAAGAAAACTCAGGGGCATAGAAGCATATCCATATCTCTCTTTCTCTCTAATTACCAGCAGATCACTACATCTTAGGAATGCTCCACATTGGAAGGCTGGAAAAACTAAACCCAGATTTACAATGTTATTAACTACAAAGGATATTCAGGTGTAAAATGAATAATTGAATCAGGACACACTCCATTACTCCCTAAATATTTTTGCAAAGACAACAAAAATTAAAATGCACTGTAACATAGGAGGGTGATTTGAGCTGGCTAAGATGTGTATGAACTTTCTAAACACTCTAACAGAAGGTGTTAAAAACCTCTGGACAATACATTAACATCTTTCATCTAACTAGCAAGATGGTAACTACAGAAACATCACGTGTCAAAATATTTAGCCATTTTTAACTGATATAATAACATATAACATCCAATTTTGCATAACACGTGCTTTTTCTCTCCAAGGAGACAAAAACTTTCTAAGAAAGCTCTGCCAGCAGTCAAGCAAGGAAAAGCGTACTGGAAATCAGAAATCACAAAAAACACATGCCTAGACCTGTGAGGGTGCTAGTGTACAGAACCAGATCCCCAAAGGATGTTCTGCCTCCTTTTAAATCAAAAAGAATTCTTGAATGAATTCGTGAAGGACCCAAACATTGACAACTGCTCCCAGGGACCGGAGCACAGCATAATATCCCAAACAGCACTGTGGGTGATCAAGGTAGCATATATTCATCTAAATGTTACCTACAGGCACAGGTGGGGTTTGCACAAATACTAATCTAATCCTTCTTCCACTATTTAGTCCAGATTAATTTGCTTCTCCAATATAAATGTTTGGATGTTTCCATCTTTACTCATACTTTGTCTGTAAGTGCATGTTCTGCAGAGACAGGCAGATGAAGCTCTGTTATAGAGTCATTTTGGTGCATGAACATCTTACCTAAACACTGCACAAATCACTAGGAAAGACATGTCGAGAAGGACATGTAAAGACAGGCAGAATTAGTGTTAGTTTCTGTCTTTTGGATAGTAAAGAATTAAAGCAGAAAGCAAAAGGGACTGATCAGCCTAACAGGGATTAAGCCCACTCTCTCTAAAAGCGCTCTAACCACCAGATTATAGGGTATGCTGGGCAAAAACATTCCTCATTCTCCCTCTTGAAACTGAGCCACAGTGCAGCCAGGCATACAAGAGCTATGGAAGCAGACAGAGAAAAGGCAACAAAGAATAGAACTGTAAGCAAGTGCTTAGGGCACGCAATGTGGAAGAAAGAGTTGAAAGGCCCAGCCCCTCCTCCCAAGTCTGGTCAGGATTTTCTTAAATTCACAACTAATGCAATGACAAAAAGTGAAATGCATACCTGTACCAAGAAGAAGGTTCTAATCCCCAGCCTCTTCCTCTCCCACTTGAGCATCTAGCTAATCACACGAAGTCAAGGTATCTCTGTTTCATCCTGAGGTTCACACCCAATGTTTTCCAAGGGTCTTCTCCCAAGACTATAGAAGAAGTTGACAAATTAGGTGAGCTATTTGTCCACAAGAGATGGCATTGCTCACACTACTGGCTACAATCAGGATGAGGAGGCTAAACAAGTGAAGAACACATTTAATGCCAGTTTATGCACACACATAGGTGTGGCAGGAGTATCTTCCAGTTTAGTTATCTTTCAGGTAATATCAGAAGTTAAGACATACACACACATAACATGTAGGGATCCAGTCAGATTCCCATAAGCTTTTAGATTCTACTGATGCAAACCAAGTGTTGGTGAGACCTGAATTTGAGTTTGCTTAACTTCTTGGAGCATCATTGTAGATGACAGAAGAGACATCATTCCTCACAGCTCTCACAGCTCACTTTTCTTCCTCAAACTTACCTCAGTTGAACAGGTTATTTATTGTCTAGTGGGAAATGTCAATTACATAGTACCATTCAAAAAATTGGAGGGAAAAATTCACTATGAAATTTTCCAGGCAAAACTGCATTTTACCCACCACTTGATCTAATACAGTGGTTTGCTACTATCAACTGTAGATCCATCAAGTATGTTTAAACATAGAGACAAATCTCATACATCCAGCACAGTAAGACAAATGTAAATTTAACATACAGCTCATTGAATCAGGATTTTAGTCAGAGAATGATATTTTTCTCCTCTCCCTCAAGATTTTTTTTACTGCACAAAGAGCAGATGCTTGTGTAAATACTGGTTTCATTGAGAGCATGCCTGGGAGATCAACACCTATCCCATTCTACTTGTGTAAGATAGTACATGACAGAAGTCCAGAATTTCATCACCATCTAGAGCAACTCCATGTAGTTTCACAACTACCATGAAGTGCCTTGAATTATGCCAGCACAAATACAGCACTGCTGACCTTACAATGACATTTGGGAAGGGGCCAGTTATGAAAAGGAAGTCCCAAAACCATAGCTTGCTGCCTTGCTTCCATGCAGCAAAGCTATCTCCAAGAGCCTGATAGGTCTCAAGAGTCAACAAGGAAGAGGAAACAGCCCTGGCCCTATTGCACTGGCCAGCAAGAACAGTTTCCAAGACCTGTGCCCTCTGACTCTCTACTACTGAGAGGCATGAATGAACACGTACAGTTGCCTGGTGCTTCCTGCTACTCCTTATACATCATAGTCTCCAAATTAGTGGGAGGAAGAGTGAGCACTAGAGGGACCCACTTTACAGAAAGCAAAGATAAGAACTGGGAGAAGGAAGATCTGCACACTGCAAGCAGAGATCAGGTTTGAGATCATCTAAAGAATGTGAAGGTGCACAAGTCCATGGGACCTGATGAGATTTATCCATGGGTACTGAGGGAACTGGCAAATAAAATTACCAAACCACTATCCATCATATTTGAAAGGTCATGGCAGTCTGGTGAAGTTCCCACTGACTGGAAAGGGGGAAACATAACCCCCATTTTCAATAAGGGAAAACACAAAGATCCAGGGAACTGCAGACCAGTTGGTCTCACCTCTGTGCCTGGCAAGAACATAGAGCAGATTCTCCTGAAGGCCCTACTAAGGAGCATGGAAAATAAATATGAGGTGACTGGTGGTAACCAAAATAGCTTCACCAAGGGCAAGTCATGCCTGACAACTTGGTGACCTTTTATGATGAAGTTACAGTCAGCGGATAAAGGAACAGTAAATGATGTCAACTACCCAAACTTATATAAAGCATTTGACACTGTCCCACTTGACAGCCTGGTCTCCACATTGGAGAAAAACAGATGCGATGGATGGACCACTTGCTGGATAAGGAATTGGCTGGATGGTCACACTCAGAGTTGCAGTCAGTGGCTCAATATCCAAATGAAGACCAGTGACAAGTGATATTCCACAGGGATTGGTGGTGGAACTGGTGATATTTAAAATCTTTATGGTAGGCAACATGGACTTCAGAGTAACTTCCCCAAATGTGTCCCGTTTCCCACGTATCCACAGTCTGTGGCTACAGCAGGAAAAGTCACCTTCTTTCCTGAAGAAAAATATTTTCAAACACAGAAACTGTGGGAAGAGGCAGGGGACCAGACTATATGGAATGGCAAAGGCTCTGACCAAAATAGCCTAAATTGCACTTATAAAATGGACAAAAATAGCAAAAAAAATGCATTTATATAAGGTGAACTAAATTTCAGGGAAAAAAACATATGGTCGACCTACAGCAGACTTTTCATCTAGAGATAGAATATTCTTTTTGCAGTTTACGCATTACTGAGAAAGTCAGCCACTTTGCAATCCATCTACATTGCAAATATACTCAGATGTTCAGTGCAGTGAGCTGCAACAGCACGCTGCTGCCCTGTTCACCAGAAGTACATGGGCTGAGGATTTGGCAGTCCTAGCTTAATTATTTTTACTTGAACTGATCAGTAGCAGCATAATATTTATGGGAATTACAACATTCTATGTTTCAAGGATTTCTTATAATGTAAAATTTGTGTGCAGTTAGCTGTTCATGAAAGACAAATTAATATTATGATCAGACAACCCATTTTCATAAACATCACAGAACACACACATATGTATGAACCAGCTCTCTTCTCTTACTCCAAAACAGCACGGGTGATTCATGTATTCCAGACAGGAGAAAAGATTTTGAAGTAGCATAGCATAAAGCTGAATAGCTGGAGAGGTCACTTTCAAATTGGGAGGTACAAAAGTGTGCAGCAAGGTAGATCTATATATTGGCTTTCAAAGCCACGGAGGACTCCACTATAAGTGGATGTGATAGAGATGATGTTCACAGCACTGCAGATGTTTAATCCATCAGTGGGTAAATAATAGTAAAATCAGTCTACTGACATGATGAGCCTGCAGGGATACATACACATGTGCAAGAAATACTCTTTTATTAGGATCAGAGAAGAGGAATCCTGAATCTCTCTCTTTTTGTGACTTGGGGTCACAATCTGGAAGAGATTGAGAACCACTGTGTTAGAGAACCTCTATCTCTGACACTAATCAATCCAACAACTTTCACAAGTGGTGGAAGAAGTGAAAATCCATCTACACTGCTCATAGATCACTGATAGTTCGAGCAAACTCACTGATCAGCCAGGCATTTGAATAATACACAAAATAATTAACTCCAGCTGTAGGTGCTGAACATGCATCTAATTGATGCATCTCTCTCTTTAAAAAAATATCCTCCTTGTGTCAACATTGCAAAGGCTTTGCTAGACAGGCCTGGTTGTCCTGGTCTCTGTATGTCTGACAGCCTGGTACAGCCAGCTACATTCCCATTTATTAGCTGGAGGTTGACAAGTCTATTGAATTCCTCTCAGTAATAAAGCATGTAAGGAGTGACACTGTCTTCTGCTTCTGGCATTACTCATTTTATTTCTGAGGCAGTGCTTAAGTGCTTTGCTGGATCAAACCAAGCAACTCAGCACCACTCAGGATCTGGCACTGCAGCCCTAGCCGTATATCCCGTGTTCTACATAAAGGTGCACATAGGTTAGGAAAATCTGCTAAGTACTCATAGAAGGATACATAAACCATAAGAGATTTAAATGGAGGTGATCAGAAGTACTACACTGGTGTCATCTTTAAAGCAAAGAAGGGAAACCTTCAAATAAAATATTTGAACAAACCTTGCTCTGCACAGAATAGGGAAAATAGAAATAGTCCTAATTCGACAAGGTACAGGATGCATTGGAACAACCTAACAGTGAAACAAAAAAAAATAGGCTAAACATTGAAAATTAAAATCAGTTGGACAGAGGAGCACTCTCAGAAGAGACAAACGAAGCCTCAAGATCAGCAGCTCTGCAGGAGCCAGTAAGGTAAGACACCACAGGACATGAACACAAGGTGTGGTCCCACAAATGTAAGTGGCTCTTCTGTGGATCACCCAGGTTGATGTATTTTTCCCTACCCACTGATAGACCAAGCCTGCTTCTGTTGAAGTCAGTGGGAGTTTTGCCATCAACTTCCAAGGGAGTAGCAGCCCTATGGTTTGGCTGTGTACAATTTCAATTAAAAAGTCCATGAATCACATCATTCTGCTCCTGGCAGCTGGAAGACAAAGACAGTGGAAGAGG
This sequence comes from Aquila spilogaster, assembly GCA_024606505.1. Lineage (NCBI taxonomy): Eukaryota > Metazoa > Chordata > Aves > Accipitriformes > Accipitridae > Aquila > Aquila spilogaster. Next base: position 36,186 of record JANHGO010007610.1, read on the forward strand.
AAAAAAGCAGCTTCAAGCAAATGGAAATTTTTCTATTGGACTCTTTCTTAAAGGAAGATATTGAGTAGAACTTTTTTTTTCCTCCTGCTCTGTTGATCATAACTGCTTGGCCTGATTAAAGTGCATTGCTAACATCTTGATTACTTCTCACCATCTATGAGTTTGATTCTGTGATACTTACTCAGCATGAGTAAAACTCATTCCTATACAGAAAATGTTTCCTGGTTTGGAGATCATTCAAATCCTCAACTTGCTCAATTATGACAGTTAATTTAGGTTCAGAGTAATGGCATATCCTTGTAAACAGGGCACTGAAAAGCCTCTCAAAAGTACCCCTGTGAACCCCAGTGGTGGCATTGGAGCCAACTAATTGTTCAGGTTGAAAGCAGACCTCTGCTTGCTGCCCTTGCACTTCCTGTGTCACCAGCACTCAGCTGGGTTGAAACCTGCCATTGTACATGCATGATTGCTTTATATGCTCTGTATTTGGGTACATTTTAAAACAAAGCCATCCTAGGAACACAGCTGCAGTTACATGAAGAACCTCCACATGCAATATTTTCTGAAAGAATGAGAGAACAGACAATAGTGCCAGCAGACAAAGACTGTTGTTCAGACAGCCTTTGCTCATCTCCAGATTTTCTAAATGCCCACAGACCAGTCATTAGGAAGGTGTCAACAGAAGGCAGTACATTACTGTTTTCATTCACACTACATTTAAAATAGAAGGCAAACAAAAAGCAGCAGCAAAAAACACAAGTTAGTTGTTCCTGCATCCCAGTCCAGGTTCTCATGGCATTCTGTTGCTCACCTTGTACAGATTTCAGTGACATAAGTACATAAAGCAGGAAGCATTTTCAAGAATCATGACTTCAATTCGCTCTCTGTAGAGCATTGCCCATGTTTTACACTGTCTGTTTCAACCTCTAAGATCAATAGACTACTTTCTTCATTTGAGCATATGCACTGCCTGGCACAGCAAGGCTTTGGCCCCTGCAAATGCTTTGTAAACACTTTATATTTTTAAAAATATATTTAGTAAAAACAATATATACTCTTTCTGTAAATCAACATCAACTTGGAAATAAAACCTCCCTATGCCTTCAGATGCAGTAACTCACTAGCTTCAGATAAGTACCACTGAATTACTCCCAACATAGTCAGGATAATTATCAGAGTCGCCTCAAACACGCTGCAAAGACTTTCAAAATTGTTTTTCTAGTGACAGAATACCATTTTTCTGCCTCTTCCTCCCAGTAACATCTGTATTACATAGTACTGCAACACTGTCATTGCATAGGAAATTAGTATTACTAAGATAACTCTTCCTCTACTAAGAAGAAAAGCATCAGAGCCACAGCAAGTTTTAATCCAAGTGAAACCCACTGATCAAAAGCTGAACCAAGAGAAAGTGAAATGCAGCAACAACCAACCTGTTTTGGAAGAATGATTTTTTTCCTTTACAAAAGCAACAAGTCATGAAAGTTAGACAAAAAAAATCTACTCTGTAAAACTCTTTATCCACAAGGTCTTCATGTGTGTGTGCCTTGTGTCCCCTGTTAATCTTCTTATCTGTTTCCATAATACCTATAGTCCTTTGATACTGCATGGAGCAGGGTTCAGAAGCTTTGCAAGCCAAGATATTTTTTTTAGTGATTTATACAGTGAAGTAGAATTTCCTTAGCCCACCTGCAAAAGCTGAAGCGTTTCTGTGATTATAGTTCATTTTCAAAAGTTTCCATTCATGTGAGGGTTTTTTATTAGAAAAATATATTAAAAGGGATCCATGTATATGTGTCTGCTACACATATCTTCAATAGGTCTGACAGTACACCACTTGGAAGAACAAATTTGATTTTATTTGAAACAGACTGCTTGCTACATGCAATTGTTTTGACTGTAAAATGTGTTGCTTCGCTATGAACAAATAGAATATAGGAAAGGAAAATACTGATTACACACACAGTTTTTCTTCTAATAACATTGCCACACATTTGTTTTTATTGTAGAATGCAGTAGCAGTCTGTTCATTTTCATTAGCAACGCCACATTCTAACAGCTATTAAAATCACTTTTTGAGGATCAAACTAGAGCAATTAAATGCATAAATACATGAATAAATAAACTCACTCAACAACCCATGTAAACCCTTCTCATACAGTTACGTTCTATTAACTTCCTTAGTCCAGGCATTAGTAACACAAGACAGTGGCAAAGAGTTTCACATCCCATTCCCTGCTCCCCGAGTCATGCTGTTCCTCATTAACAGAAAAGAGCTTCAAACTACTCAAAAGAACACGTATCAGAATATTTCATTTAGAATAAAAAGAAATGGTTAGCAATGTCAAGAAATTACAATTGGTAACAAAAGTGTCTGCAATTTGCCGACAGAAAGCAACAAGTCTGATAATTAAAAGCAAATAAAATAGTTTTCTACATTGCACAAAGTTAAGTACCTCTACATTTAAAATAAAATGTATGGAATTGGAAGTAGAAGAAACTATCAAAAGCAGCAATCAGGGAAGAAAAATTATTGCAGTGTACATAAAACACTAGTTAGATGAATAGCATGGCCTTCTTCCATCTTGGAAGGCTGTTATGCTACTAAAAGGCAGCAGTAAAAGATCAGAGCAGTGTTAATCAGCATGAAAGGAGAAGATCAGCCAAGAACAGCAAAAAATATATTTTTAATGGCTATAAAAAAAAATCACAGGTCTTCTGGCCAAGCAGGGAGTCTGGGATGTCTGGTTACCTCACTTCAGCAGGAGACACAGTAATTGAATTCACCCTTTCTTGTTTACACAGAAGAGGCCACCTTCAGCAGCACCTGAGGTGCACAGAAGCAGAAGGTGGCTTTGTCTGCTCTCCTGGAGTTGACTTCAGGAGTCAACAGCTTTGTCTGCGCATACAGAGCAGCAGCATAACCCCCTGAGAAGCTGTGGCATTGAATCACCGTTAAGTCCACAAAGCCTAAATCCCACCTCATTTTAATATATTAGGTAGCATTTCTCACAATATGTGGAATTTCCTTCTTAATCCTCATGCAGAAAATACCATGCCTACAGGTTTCCAGTTGAGGAAGAGCCTTTGGAAGTTCTAAGGCAGTAGGAAACACTGGAAACATTCACTATAGGGACATTTTCTTAGGATGTTATTTCAGCATGTTCCATACACAGCCTCGTGGGAAGGACAAGGAAAATAGTTCTTATACCACAGGAAGCTTGAATGAACTTGAGCAGTAAAGAACAGGGCATTGTGGAAAGGTCTGCAAAGGATGAGTTCATTCTGAAGCAGACGCTCCTTTATAAAAAGAAATATATATATATGCTCTAGACTGCGCTCAAAATCATAGAGTATCCTAAACTGGAAGGGTCAAGGATAATCGAGCCCAACTCCTGGCTCCACAGGACTACCAAAATTCAACCATTATGTCTGAGAGCATTGCCTAAATGCTTCTAGAACTCCAGCTGCTTGGGGCCATGGTCACTGCACTGAGAAACCTCTTCCAGTGTCTGACCACACTCTGGTGAAGAACATTTTCCTAAGACTGCCTATAGTTCAGTAGATAGGCAACAAGAAAAGCAGTGCATCAGTGTTTCAATAACTACAAACTTCTCAAAACAACAACGTACCAGCTTGAGAAGCAGAACATGGAGTCATCCCTCTAACAGACCATGAAAAGTATTACCTAAATCTTGCCCTTGTGGAGGAGGATCTTACTGCTGGAGCTTTGACATCCCCATGGTCTTTCAGAAGCTTCAGGCCTCTCTCCAATGAACCTTCAAGCCAGACTCAGACCCAAACGTAATCTCCCTAAATGTTTTTGGCAGAAGGGTATTCAAAATGAGATGAGACTTCTAGCTCAAAGCTATCAGGTGTTGCTTACATACTAAAGAGCATTGCTCTGCACATTACGACTTTCATCACTCAACTCCTAATGCAAAATGGATTCATCTTTCACAGAAGAATTTATTTACCTGAAGAAGCATAGATAAAGGGCTTATTTCATAGGAATAGTCAGAAAAATAATGAAGCACATTACACTGTATGTCAACTATTACTATAGAACTTCGCTGTACGTATGACACTATTCACAGAGCACACCACACAACTGTGCCCTACTCTCAGTAAACCAAGACTTGAAAAATAAAAGGCTTCTAAAGCATGATGCTTCTAGTGAATCACATATCAACAAACTGTCCCACCCTTGAGTTATTTAATGTGCAATTTCAATTCCAACATGTATTTACTAATCATAGAGTGTCAGGGATTGGAAGTAATGCTATTTATGGATCTCTCAAACTGCAAATACAATTTTTATTGCTTAATTTTTTTCTAGCTGAAATATAAAATAGCACTCAGATTGGTATTTATGTTAAAAGTCCCTCATTCCTTTACTTCTATTTTTCACTATTTGTTGATGTTTCTCTGGTTCCTATTTAAACATCTGTGGAAAATACACATGGATTTACCTTTCAACAAGATATTTTTTTTCCTCACTTGAGTGAAGTCTTCCCTTTTATTCTCAAGTTTTCTTGGAAGGAACTACACTTTTCTTCTGTGATTCCTTATTTTTTTTAGTTCTGAGACCTTTAAATTACCTTTTATTCTTTAACTGGTGGGGAGAAAGGAAAAAAAAGATCCCTGTAGACATCTTATGTTTTGGCTATTCAATCTTAGTTAGAACTCAGAGTTATATAATCTTCTTAGTACTATATTATGATATTTTTACTCATGTAAATTACTCAAGGCCACTCTGGATTTTAAAAGTGAAAGAAAACACAGAAGAACCTTAAGTCTCACAAATTAAGCGTAGTCAGAACTACAGAGTATAATTCCACAAGTTCAAACTCAGGAACTAGAGCTTTAATTTTTACATTCATGGGTCTTAGATTTGACAGTGCTCTTAAGATAGTCCAGGCTAACACTAAAATGAATTACCTTATCTTCTACTTCAAATTAATACAAATCACACATTAAACTTTCCTGCCTTAAAAAAAAAAAAGGCTATATGTAATGCTACAATATGATGGAAAATACAGCAATAACAACAGGGTGGCAAAGTCCCAGGCTGCAACAAACAAGAACAAGCCCAAATGTAACAGCCATAAACCCAGAAACAAAGAAAGAAAATTTTCTTACCTTCGAAAGACCTCAGGTAGAGAAAGACATCTAGCAAGATACCCTTACCTCCACTGCCAACCCTTAAATGAGGCCTGGGAAGGGGTGGATCACCCCTTCTGATCACTCAGGTGCATTGCATTGCATGCACCTGAGATCCCCTGGGTTGGCTCTGCCTCCCCACCAGGTGTTCAATCACTGGTTCAGGCCATGACTTAGCATTTCCACTACATTGTGCAACGTTCAAATCAGAATAATTTTTCTGGTTCAAGGCATTTCAATAACTTCTCCTAGATGTAAAGTGGGCTACCAGGACCCGCTACTTTTAATGTTGCTTAAATTCATAGAACCAGCAACGGGCTACTTTTCAACAGGTGTAATTTCAGATTCAGCTTTGTTTAATTCTCAAAGCTAGTCCTATCCAAGCCACCATATTCACAGAATTAGATCAGAGATCTTCGCGAAGTGGGTTTTACCACCTGTTTTCTAAGAGTTCATGCAGACCAGGACTTTTAATAGCACCACAGGACCTGTGCTTTCACTCCTGATCACAATCAGAATAGCAAATAATTTGTAGAAGTGCTTAGGCGTCATTCTGCCATATTCAGCTTCAACTCTGTAAAAAACCTGTATATTGCAGACGAAAGCACGTAAGTTATTGCAAATCAGTTCACCTAACTAGGGCTTGTATCACCAGAGTCCAGTGCATAATAAAAGCAAATAGTGTATCTGTATTGTTAAAGATGACATAATGCAAAATCTTACCACTTAATATCTGCTCAGGGTCCTCTCACCCGCCTCCATCCTCTGCTGGATCATGGCAAAGATTTCACATCCTCCTTCACTCTATGATCACCTGCAATTTTGAAAAGCTACTGTGGGACAGAACCTCTTTGAACAGAGACAAGTTTAGGAATCCTGATTATATAAGGTTGTTAAGAAATATTTGTCCAGTGAGCAGTGGGTAAGTGGAGGAGGTGACAGAAAAATTAGATATTGTAACTCTTTTTCTCTAGGGTTTTGTTTGTTGTTTGTTTGTTTGTTTTAGCAAAGAGCTATAAAGGGACTAACAGCACGCAGAGAAGCACACACAACCAAGCTAAACCTATCAACTCAAAAAGAAAACAAACTTCTGGATAACTGAATAATTCTGTAGGAGACGGGAGAAAATAGGAGCTCCAATCTGCCACCAAAAGAGCACTTTCTTCTCTGCTTTTTTGGTTTTCCATACTTGCCGTCTAAAAATAGAGACAAGAGTTCAAAGCTTTTACTTCAGGAGAATAAGTATGGAACATTTTTAAAAAGATGGTACATCCTATGAGAAAATTCTACAATCTTGCTGTTCTGCTGCTTTAAAGACTTTCACTCCAATTATTCTAATTGACTTAAAAAATCATAGTCAACCTTTACAACATCGTTAGTATAGTACAAAGTCGAGATCGCTTACAGTAGTTCAGAACTGAATCCTCTGTTGACTCTGGGTATGTCTTCTGCATTAAACAATTTCCCAATCTTCTTTATAACTTGAAAGTGTTAGGATATTTTGCACTCTATTAATGAGATTAGCTTTGTTAGATTTATCTTAAGTTTCAAAAGATTATGCCATTTTGAATTACTAAAGCAATAAAATCAAGAAGGTTCATTTATAATTAAAAAAAAAATCTTAATGTTTGCCAGAACTGTGAAGTTAAAAAGAAGTATTCAGAAATAGCAAAATAATAATAATAATAATAAATAAAAATAGCTGAGGCAGATTATTACTGGAAAATGGAAAATTATTTTTCCAACTGCATAATGACTTAATAAAAATATGTATTTTAAGCAGTGTAAGCTAACATATTACTGTTTTTACTTGTAAAAACAATCTCCTTTTATCTCTCCAGGCTGTGGAACATCTGGTAAGCAGCTTCCACTCTGCATTCTTTGTTGCCCACTAAAATTTGAAGACTTGAGGAAAACCCATCACCCAACTTGCCCCTAAAAAATAAATATTTTAAGAGATCCACCAGAAAGTTTGATGATAATTCACTTATTTATGGACATGCTATTAACTTTATAACTCAAGCCAGTTCTGCCTCAAATGTTCTACATGTGATGTTGGGAAACCTGTTTTTCATGGCAGAGGGATTGGAGGAAGGATAACCCTTCTCAGAAGGAACACTTTGACATCTTTTGGGACCAGAGCTGTACAGCGCAACTCAATCAAATGCAGTAAGCAGACCTGAAGACTGGATTTCTTAAAATACTTCCGAAGCTGCCGTCATCAGAGGGGAGTTTTCTCACAAGTATCTTCTTACTACCTCCTTTTCTTAGCTCTCTCCCATTGGATAAATCAACATCCAAACTCTAAACTACTCCTCTCTGACCTGGTCCCTCAGGACAATTGTCTTCTTACCCTTGCAAGTGATGCTTCCTTTCTCTCTTCACTGCTCATATCTACATGCTACACCAAGAGAACTGGGGGTAGGGGGGGCATGCAGCCCTGCCTGCAGGTCATATTCACAGGGTCTCCTTTGGAGTTCAGTTTCATTTTGATAAGAAATGGAAGACACAGGAGTGGAAAAATATTCCCCAACCTGTTCTAAATCAACCCAACCAAAGGGGACTTGTAAAGGCCCCTACAAGGGTTCTCAATGGCTTTGAGGTCTCCCGCCTCCATAAACTTTTAGGGCTCGGTCTGGCTCCACACCAGGACAAATTTTTAGCAACATCCTGACAAAAATCTGTACAATGGTGGTTGTTTTGGTTGGGAAGTATCTGAATTGCTAACCATAGTTTTGTTTTGGGAGCCTGAATAGTAAGTGTTTTACTACCAGGTAGTAGCATGCTCCTAAGGATGAAAAGCAATGGAGTTATATAATTTCTAGACAAAGCAAAAGAACACTGAAGTTTAAGTCTGAAAAGGTTTGCTTCAAATTAGCTTTGAAAACACATGCACGGGTCCTAAGTTGAGCTCTTATGGCTCGTATGATTTGTTATACTGGCACTTCCCACCCCAGCTTTGTTTAATATTACCCAGATGTACAGTACTGCAGAGACCCAGACATAAGGCATGCACATTTACTACTCCACCCCAGCTCCTCAAACTGTCCAACAGGTGGGAGCACTACAGAGCAATGTATTTTGGTTACACTAAAGGAAGGTTGGGAGAGAGATGGTCTGGATCAATAGGAAGATACAAGGCAAAGGAAATAAATTTTACCTGTTTTAACAACTAAGTGGTGAGATTTTCTGAAAGGAGCCCATAATGACAAAGGGAAGGCACAACTCTCTCTCATGATCTCCCTCCATTCCCCTCCCCTACCTTGACTGCCTCTTCCTTCCTAACTTTGAAGAGGAGAAAAAAGATCCTTCTCTTGTTCTTCTCATGAAACAAAACTCTCCTCTTTCCTCTTGTCCTGAACTGTGGGTGAGAAGAGAGAACAAACCCACAACATCTCTTCTCTGGAGCTCACAGGCAGCATAACAAGGCACTGCTGGCATGGGTTTCATTGTTTAACTTTAGGAGTACTTTTTTGTCCTTTGCTTTTAGCCTGTTTCTTTTTAAGAGAACATACTGGATAAAAGTCATTGCTTGAGGCGAAAAAAGACACTGGGCTTTGAGTTTCGTTTAATGTCTTAGTCTAAGCTGACTTGTGGTTCAACTGTAATTGTGCCAGCTATCTGGTTAAATGTGCAGCTTGCTCCAGTTCTGGGGCTGTTTATCCTCGGAGTAGCTTGTAGCTGCACAGAAATGATATAAGTCTTAACACTTGGAGTAAAAAGGGAAAACTATTATTGATAGATCACAGGTTTTAGTATGTAAAAAGTGGAGTTTATTAGTCTGTGAATGTTATTTTCAAAAAGCTTCCTTTGCATTATACCTTCAGAATGGCCTACTGAAATCTACACATGAATAAAAACAAAAAATCAGCAGAGGTTGCTGGCAGCAGAAAAACAGAGAGAAGTATCAACAGTTTACCTGTGGCAAACAAGAAAAACATCAGAAAATGGGATTCAGATAAATAAATGAAGTGAAGCATTAGGTTAAATTTAGCATGAAGGAGTCCTACAAACCTAACAAAAGGATTACTGGTTTGTTAGCATAGCTACTGGGAAAACAGCAGGTCCTCAGGCAGGAGAGAGCTGACTCCATAGGGAGCCAGGGTGGAGCTGGCTTCTCAGCAGTACTGATCTCCCTTCCCAGATCTCCAGGAGAGCTGTCTGTGAATACTGATGGTGGTTTTCAGGCATGTCTCTATTTGCAGGCGCCCTAAAACATTATACTGGAGAGGCAGAGTGCATGATACTGCCTTAAACCCTGTTGCCAGCAGAATTGTTTTTCTTTTCAAAGTAGTCTACAGACAGTTGAGAAGTCGCAAAGTGCTGCTTTTGGACCCTTTTTGTGGCAGCAGGGGAGGGCAGGAACTGTGCCAAAGCTAAGAAAGCATGCATCAATCACAAGCAGAAATCTAGTATATACCAAGTCCTTAGAGAATTTGCTATACCGTTGCACAAGAAAGTTTGGGAGACTACGAACTGCATCAGCTGCTTTTATGCAGGGAGTCACTCTCTTAATGAAAGCAAGAACATGGTAGAGTCTATCAGAGATGCCAGAAAATGTCATACAATTAGCCCTGTTTTTCTAGAACCAGACTTCTTGATGTTTGAGGGCTGAAAAATATTGAAGAAAAAAAAACACAACCTGATCACTTCTGTTAAAAGTGTCATTGACAATTCTGCTCTTCTTCAGCTCCTTCTGCAGTAGATCTGATAACCTGTACTTACATGGAATAACAAAGTACCCAGAAAATACAAGTGCGAAATGGTACATTTGAATTCAATGAAACTCCATGAAAGTTCCTTATTTTAAATGAAAGCTGCAACAGCCCTCTTCAAAACAGAAGTCTGTCTTCAGATGCCCACAAGTATGGTCTGATGAGGCGAGAAGGTTTTGAGATTTCAGGATCAGGCCCTTTGGGAATGAATAAAATAAAAGGTTTTGTTATGCTGATAATATTCCTCTGTACATTTTGGTCTCCATCATGCTCTGGACAAAAAGCATTTAATTTAATTAGGGATGGAACAAGAAGGCCATGTTATGGTTTTGGTTTTGAAGAACTACATTAGTCAAGTTATGATTTGCACAACCGAAATCAGGAATGGTTTAAATCTAGGTTCCATTTTTAGCCAAACCACCAAAGTCCAGAGGGGATAAAGAGCCCAGATAAAAGTTTCTGAGTTTAGTCTCATGTCTATAATGGACAAACTGGAGTGGTTTGGGTTTGAATTTTGCAAAACCTCATCACTCAGGTTTTGGTTTTGCAGAAACAAAAACAAGTTGGGGGTGGTTGGGATGTTGTTTCATTTTATCTGAATCATTAAATGTGAGGGAAAGGATGGGATTGGATAAAAGCTCCACTTATGCCCCATCTTCAGATGTAGCAGCATTTTTTGTGATTTATCCTGTGACTTTTAAGGAGTCAAAGAAAACCAGCCAAAAAAAAAGTAGATTATGAAGTCAGTTTAGAGCTCATTCTTCCCAGTTGCTAAGCCATTCTGAAAGGTATTAAGGTAACACAGTTGACAGTGACTTTACAAAGTATTTTGTAAGCCACTGGGGCTCTACGGGTCGGACCTTTGACTGGCAGAGCTGTCACCATGCTTCCAATGATATACCAGTTAAGGATCTTCTTGACTGAACAAAATTTCACTGTTGTAATCAAGCATGTAAGTCTCATTTATGAAGTTAGTCCACTAGGACAGAAGTAAATGGACTCCTGAGAAGTTAGAAATTAAGGAATTCAGATGACATTTGAAACAGAGAATTACTATTCTCTGAACTGAAAGGTTAACATAATCCAGGATAAGACTTGTGTTGGGAATAATTAGAATAACTTCTGATTCACAGTTAGGAAACAAGAATTCTTCAAGAACTAGGGGCAGAGAAATGGGACAGACTGTCCTTTTCCATTTAATCAATGCTGTTCATAGTGTAATTAAATCAGAATTTATTCTCTCTTTTTCTTACTTAGACTGTTGATTTTTCTCAAATGCAGATTTACATATAAAGCAAGTTGCTGACATTTTCAGAAACCAGTCCTCATTACATAATCTAGAGCAATCATCCCTCTCCCTTTTTGATCACTCTATTTTCAGCAAATGAAAAAAATAAGATATATATGAAGATGTATATTTAAATAAACATAGACATTGTCAATAATGTTAAGAATCAGTCCCAGACTATTAAATTTAAGTACTCTTTTGGAGTAGAACAAATGTCAATTGAATATGTATTCTTTAATTAAATCAACTTCAGATTGGTTCTGTAGTCAACGATTACATCTCTGTTGAGTGCTATGAGATATATGAATAGGAGGATGCTAATGAAAGGTAAAGTATTTCCATCACCTTCTTACCCGCACTTGACCATCTCTTCTTTCTTCGTAGACTGCTCTATCCAAATCCTTCATTCACACTCAAGCCCTGCCTCTTCTTTCTCCCAAAACCACATTATTTCCTGATTCCAAGATTAGTGATTAATACACAAACTTTGGGGTAGACCTGGGGTAGTGGACATACCTGTTATCCAGAGTTCCCTATCCAATCTCCTCAATACATTCAGGTTTCTGAAATGCCAGGATCCATAAAGGAGCACTCTGGAAGACAGTGCAGATTGGAGACTCCTGTGCTTAGTATCATCCATTCTTAGTCATTGATAATGGCTATGCAATTCATTAATGAATTTTATTATAAGTTGTCTTATCCATTATTCTGAGCCTCTGCTGTTTACACTTTCTTTTCTTCCTTGACTGTCTTGTCTTTTCCTTTTTTCATCTGTTTTACTTCCTCAGCTAGCTTCAGACTATGCCCTTTTCCCTCCATCTCTTACCAATGTCCATATATTTTCTGTCTTTTCCTGTTTGTATGCCTATATCTTGAATGTCAAGTGCCCATCTCACCTCTTCACATGCACTTTGTATTCAAATGACCCGGCCTGACTGCACTTTAAATAGACTGGAAAGCAATAGTGTAATTATGCATTTTCTACATGCAATCTAGAAATGCGTCTGAAGCAGGAACCTTTTGTCTTTTCTGAGTGCAAAATAACGTTTTTTGTTGTGGTTTCAAGCTCTACAAATACCTTGGTTTTGCTGCAAATGCACTCCTGCCATATGCGTACCTAGCCTCTAATACACAGCTTTATTAGGTACCCTACATACTTTAGCCTACAATTCCTATGGATGTTGCTTTCAAATACAGAGGGAGCCTCAAAGTGCCTCTATAAATGGGACATTGCCTGCAGTTAAGTCCTTTATTGTCATCTGCTTTGTGGAAGGAGGTCCAGAGGGAAAGCAGATTAACTTGAGAAAGCTACCCTAGTTATACTGTGGTCAGTTTCTGCTACATCAACTATGCTCTTGATAAGGAAAAAAAAGTGAACTATTTTCTTGGAGATATGTGCTTGCCTTTAGGTCTTCAGACCCTGTACCTTATTCCTTTCCAGACAAACGGAGATTAATAATGGAGATTAAGAGCTAATTTTAATTGAGGAGGGAAGATCTGAACTGAAAATATCAGAAGCTTTCCAAAAATATTCCCCAAAGAGATTTCCCAGAGAAACAAAACAACATTGGGATGTGGTAACAGTAAAATTCCCTCCCATTTACTGTTATGAGTATTGAAGAAACACCCATAAGATACTGCTCAATCTCTGCGCAGATAAGAGTAAAAAACCTTTTACTGATTTACATGCTGGGGATATAACACTGGGCTGTCCCACTGAAGAAAAGGAGGATACTGATGAATACCAGGCAATGTGCAATAGTGGAAAAGGGGAAGGGGAGATAAGCTGGGGGAACCAGCACTTCAAAACACAAAATGGTGATACCTTTCTGGGGGAAAGAGGAATGAATAGACAGCAAAAGTTTATTTTAACAGATGGTCAAATCAAAACAAACAAACAACAACAAAAAAAACCCAACATCAAAAACACACAGATCAGGTGAGCTGCTCAAAGTTGTCTAAGACCAGAAATAAGTCCCAGGTTTCAGGGCTCTTCCTCTGTACCCTAAACACAATTTTACATTTCCAGGACTCACGTTGAACCAATGGGAAGATAACAGTGGCAGGAAAGTCATTGCATTTCCCCAGTCCTACTCAAAATCTTTTTGCTATCATTGTAGGAAGGAGTTATATGTGAGATGTATGTTGGGGAAAAAAAAACAAGTCAAACAGATCTTTAACATGAAGGAGTGTTAGTTTGGCAAATTTTGACACAAAAGGTTGTGGGAATTATTTTTCTGTGTTTAACTAAGGAAATGAAATGCAAACAAGCCTCCTTTATAACTCAGCTGAGATTTTTAAGTGCTGAGAACTCAAAAATTTCATTACTAACATTCCCACAGCAACTGTAACTTGTCCATACCACAGATGCATATGGCACCATAAAAACCAACACTCGAGACAGTAATAGCATAAAACTCTGAACAATGCTTTTACACTGTGGTGTTTATTGAAGAAAGTAAAATGCTGATTTCCATCATACATGTTGTAGCGAAATACCAGCCAAAAGGCTGAACTAACTTTGGATGTGTTTCACTTAACCATTAAGGCACTCTCTTAACTTCCTGGGAGAAGTTCCTTTAACCTCTGCATTGTCCTGGAGTCCTACCCACGTAGCCCACGAGATAAGAACAGGTGCATATTTTTTGCATGCATGAGAGGATGCAAAATGCTAGTACCTTAACCCCGGGGGTTTATCGCTGACCGCATTCCGCAGGAACACATCAGCGTGGGGCAAAAAATAGGCCAAAAGAGATGCCATCAGACATGTTGTCCAACTCTTCTGTCATACCTGCAGATTTGAGGTATGTGAGGAAAAGATTGTTCATGTGGCCACAAGGTTATACTTAGCCATCAAGCAGGAAGTCCTAGTGCATCTACATTAAAAATGTACTAATAAAGCTTCTGTGAAACATATTGTGTGTAATGAATGAGTTATTGTGATACCACCTTTCTACTTTTGTGGTAGCAGCCGAGCTTGTGGAAGCCTGCTGAGCCCACAAAAAGTTGACTTTGTTTTTGTTCAAGAAGCACCATCTGGCATTCACAGCTGGAGAGCTACTGCAAAGTTTGTCTTGGTATCACCATCTGCCATCAGCCACAAAATGTGTTCTGGTGGCTGTCTACTTCAAGTCAAGCCTGGAAGGCTGCAGGACTGAGAAGTGTGAGCAGAGTGCAGATGTACTGACCAGCTGTAGAGGAGGGCTTGATGCTGAATCAGGCTAGCACACAACTCACTGTAACTGGGAAGCTTCATCTTCCTGCATCTGTGTACCGAGCTTTTTTTAACCTCATCCTTTCTAAAACATCTCTGCTTCCTTTTGTTCCTCTGCTCCTTCCAGCACTGCTCCACAATGGGTGCACTGAGCATTTGGCTGTCCTCTCTCCACCAGTGGTTCCGACCATTTAAAAGAGCAGACTGTCAGCAACCACACAAATCAAATTGGAAAGTCCTATCCTACTTATGGGGCCTGCTGCTGGGGAAGGTGCAGTAGGCAGGCAGCAGGGCACTGCATGGGCCCAAGCATGTCATGGGAGTGAGGGAGCTGGTGGTTCAAAGGGAAGCTGAGGATGCTGGCTGGGGAGCAAGTGGAAAGATCAAAAATATGGGAGACTTGAGCTTGAACTGCATTTTTGGCAGTTCTGGGACTGTTGTTGGCTCAGAGTGCAGTACATGACTGGCACAAATAGCTACTTGGAGGAATGAGAGAAAAGGAACACTGTATATTTCACATACAATTTGACCCACCATAATTGAATTTGTTAATAATAACCAACAAATAGTTGAACAGTAATGAGATGATACAGAACATGTTCTATGGAAATTTCTAGACAGCATCAAAACTCTCATGCTGGGTTCTGTAAAATACCACCCTTTTAAGGAGGAAAGGAATCATTTGAAACACAGCCTTCTCATCCTCTATCAGTCAGATGCAGATGATGGATTTAGTTATGGCAAAATAAATAGAACTAAGGAAGGAATTCAAAATAAACAGGTAGCTGAACATGAATACATCAAAGCAATAGAGTCAAGGCAGCAAAGGAGGATGTATCACCAGTGAAAGGGAGCTGAACGGGGAAAATGTGGGGGAAGATGAAGAAGGAAAGGAATTTGTGGGAGAAAAACAGCGAAGCAGAGCTGTAGACAGGCTCCAAGTCTAGGAGTTCCCTCAAGTGGCAGGTGTAGCTTTATCTGATGGCACCATGTAGGTACAGTGCAGCAGCTCAGATTGAGGCAGAAGTTTAGTTAGCTTTGGCCATGAAGCACGGTTATACAGATCCACATGGCAGAGTCTGCCATACATGGTATGGGGTGGGCAGAAGACCTTGGGTCCAAAGGTGCATCTATGTACAGAGACCTACCAGGAATATGGGAAATGTTTAAGACAAGTCCACAGCAGCCAAATGAGGATTTTAAGTGGTGATGGGGGGAGCTGGGCATAGGCCTCTCTTGTGTCCAGCAAGACACGCTGTGTCTCCATTTGTACTTCAGTAATGAGCCAAGTGGGAGCCACTCAAGGAGACTATGAACCACCAGGCAGTGGACATGTTATAATCACTTTTTATGCAACTACTTGGGGAAAATCTTAAATCCTACACAATGTATTTTCCATACACAAACAAAATAGATGACACAAGACACAGGGCTCAGTATGGCAGCCAGCACACAGCCCTGCCCAGAGAGGTGTCATCCTGCAACTGGTCCCACAGACGCCATGTGTGTCGGTCAGCACAGCACTGCTCCCTGAGCAGCATATTTCATGGATTTCACTTCTGTCAGTGCATCATGAGGAGAAGACTTTGTTTATATACACCCCCACACATGTGATACAGAGCTCACTGGAGCTGCGTGCAGCATAGCCTGTGCTTTGACCATTTCCTGTCACTGGCTTTGATTGGAACACAAGATTTTTGTTGAAGTTTTGCTACATACAAAGAAGATTTGGGGCAGTTTGGTAAGGAGGAAGCAGTCAGATCTAGCCGAACAAACAAACAAACAAGCAAACAGAACCCAATCACGTGGTTCTATTCTGGCTTCTGTATGCAGCATTTAATGATAACCACACTGATGGCTGACCTTGAAGTGTTTAGCTGCAGATCCCCCTATCTCTAGCTGTTCTGTACTCTTCCAAGTCAGTCCCCTGGCCCTCTTTTTCCTCCTTCACACTGTCCCACAAGAATCACCACACTGGCAATTCAGCATTTGAAATGTCAGCTCTGCATTTGTGTCTGCCTTGTTGCAGCATAGAGTGCCCCTTCCACAGAAGAGTTTCAAGCAGGACTGGTGTCCTGCTGCACAAGCCCTGGCTAGGTAGGCTCATCTGTTCCTGCTGGTTGTTTTTAAAGAGAACCAAGGAGATGCTGGTCCTGCATATGGTGTCTCTGGGCCTGGCTGGGGCTGCTCAGGATGCATGGGGAACACATAGCTGGCCACAGATGTGGCCCAGCACAAATCTGACAGGAAAAACCCTGGCAAGAGAGGGAAGCTGAGGTCTATCTCTCTGACTTCATGTGCCCTTAGGATTAGCTTTGGCATGTATCTTTGTTGCATTCGAGAGTCGTGGTCAGAAGTCAGTTGGCTTGTTACACAGGGAGATGTACAGGGAGGATCTTGC
The DNA here is from genome assembly GCA_024606505.1 of Aquila spilogaster. NCBI lineage: Eukaryota > Metazoa > Chordata > Aves > Accipitriformes > Accipitridae > Aquila > Aquila spilogaster. Next base: position 52,967 of record JANHGO010007610.1, read on the forward strand.
CCAACATCTGCCTCTGCTGCTTATCTGTGAGGTGCACAGGCCTTCCAACATGCTGCCCCCTCTCCGAGGCTGTCTTTTTGTGCAATAAAGCTCTCAAAAGCCTCTAAAGCTCCACTTGCACAGAAACAGCAAACTAGGTGAGAGGGCACAAGGGATGGCCTAAACAGGCAGGAGCTGATGCTCTGAGGTGACGCTCCATCAGCCAGGAGAGCTGGCCTCCTGCTGGAGGTTCCTGCCTGCACAGTCGTATCTCCAACAGAGATGTTGCTTCTGGGCAAAAATCTTGGCATAAGAGGTCCTACAGCTTACCCATAAATACTAGCTCTGAGAAGGACAGGTCACAGAGAGCATACTTTCTTTATTCTACTTTATATTCCTAGCCTTCACACAATGACTGCTTCCTGAGAGGGGCGGATTTTCTGTCTTTCTCAGGCCTGATTGATTTAGATCAGAGTAGTTACTTGCTTTTCAAAAAAGAGTTATTGTTCCCATGTGCAGCGATTTTTATACAGCCAACAAAGCTTTGTGATGTTTCCAGCATATGGTGTGAGTGCCTTTCCTTGACAACTCACTTTGTATTTAGTCCAGAAGTGTGGGCTAGGAGTGGGGAAGCACAAGCAGTAATTAGAAACTCCTTCGTTCTCACCTGGCATAAGGCACAGTACTAGAATAATTCTTAGCACCAGCATCTGAGCAGGACTGTATAGGTTCTGGATATCAGGATACACTGTAGGCCATTAAAGTGCTCACTCAACAACTTAAACACCTTAAATTTACTGGACATTAGTGTCAGTCGCCCTGTTTCTAAATTTGGTATGTCAGTACTGATCTGCTTGATCCACATCGACTGAGAATCAGTTATTTAAAATCAATGCAAACCTTTGATGTTCACATTGAACTAGTTCATTTTCAGTCTCTCTCATTTCAGTACAGAATTACACTCAGGATGATTCAGGATGTGTATGTGCTTTATAGCATAAAGAGATCTTCCTTACACAGTCCAGAATGGCCTAATTTCAGTCCAGTTGGGATAGCAACTGATTGAAGCGTTTACTACAAGCCCAACAAGCCCCAGGTGCAAGTGTGCAGAATGGCTGTACACTGCAAGCTTTGCAGAACCTGCCACTTTCTTGCAGTACGACAGGTACTTTCATACAGCATTTTTGGGTAGCTGGCAGACCAGGAGCATGATATCCAGCCAAACAATGTGACAAGGAAGAAAGGAATTGCTAGAATATGATCTACCACCAAAGCTTTTACTGCCAGCAGGATCATAGTAACTGCTGAGAAAGGAAATTCTTCCAGGATGAACTGTCTCTGAGTAAAGCGATTTCTTCTGATGACTTTTACTCACTCAAATCAGAGGCACTCACTTTTTTTCAACTACTGTTGTTCTGTTGATGCTGGAGAAAATGGCAGTGTTATGAAAGGTCTGGTCCACTTTCTTACAGAAAAAAAATTAAATGTCCAGAATTTCAGAAAAAAATTGTTATAAAAACAAATCAGCAACTCACAGGTGACCCCCATCATAGAAACACTGGCTGCTCTAAAATATCTCAGGTGCTTCTCAAGGTCTTGTTCTCTGGTTCCTTGTCTTGTGCCTGGGCAGTTTCAGGTCGGAAATGAGAAGAATTTCCACTCAGGAAGAGTGGTCAGGCACTGACACGGGCTGCCCAGGGAGGTGGTGGAGTCACTGTCCCTGGAGGTGTTCAAGAAATGCATAGGTGTGGTGCTTAGGGACACGGTTGAGTGAGCATGATGGTGATGGTTTGATGGTTTGGCTTGATGATATTTGAGGTCCTTTCCAACCTCAACGATTTTATGATTCACGATATAATGTGATGTAAAGACCAGTGCCAGAGTGATTATCTAATGATAAGCAGGTTCATTAGCTAGTGTGGTGCTTTTACAGGCTGCCTACTGCAGTATTCCTAAAATTGCTAGGTTCCCCTTAAATCAATCAGACATGCTTCACATGCAACTGCCAGTTTCTGAGTAAAACCTTCAGAAGTGCCTTTGTTACTAAGCCCAGTTGACTTTGAGTGGTACTTAGAGATCAAACACATGATCAGGTTACTAGAACTTGTCCAGCCTGGAGTTACCAGGGGTTGTACAAAAGCTGAATGGCAGTAAATATCTGTATACAAATGCAATGTAATTTGACCTAATTTAAACCTCTCTTGTTATGAGGTAAGTTCAGAGCTGCCACGGACTGAAAGCAGACACACAGAAAGGTATTGCTGTTTAGCTGACACATGGTAACCTGTTCTGTGGCATTAGCTGGGTAGTTGATCTGGATTCTTAGGTTTTTAAATCCCTTTCAAAATTGGAACTTAGGCACTTAAAAAAGTTGCACAATTCTCTCTTGAATGTTGACTGCCCAAACTCAGCATTGTAGCCTTGGAGGGCTTTTTAGAGAAGGTTGCTTCCAATAATGATAGTCCTGTGGACAAAATAAACAAATAGAGAGATAGAGAGATAAATAAATTGAGCTTTCAGAAATAAAAAGCAACTCTGACAAAGCTCCTCCCCCTAGCTGAAGGGACTACAGGACCTTGAAACTAACAGTGATTTCTGATTTCTATGCAGAACACGATTACCCTCAATTAGCAACAGTGAGTACTTGGTAATGGAAAAGTGAATTACCATGTACTCAGATTTATTTTCACAGAGGCTTCTAATAAACTTATCATGTATAATTTCCATAACAGAGTGTGTAATTATTTCTCATTTTTTATTGTGGAGATTTAATATTGAGTAGTTGCCTCAGGTCTACTGCTAAACCACACACTACAATAAAGCTGTTGTTTTGTTTGATTTTAATTCTTAGACCTAAGAAAAGGACACCCTAGCAGAGCTTGTTTAAAAAGTGGAAAATTGGCTACATCCCTTTTAGCTCAAAGAAAACATGGTTTATAAAACAGGCTTCCCAATGTCTTCGTAAGCATTGTCCATTTTCTGGAAAATCATGTCAATAGATCAGCTGTTAATTATTGTTTGAAGGTCAAACTAAAGGTTTTGTTTTTCTTGCAGTTGACTTCTGTAGGTGAAGAAACACTTGGCTTCATGGCTAGGCTTTCTTGGAACTAATTTTCCACCAGTTCTTGTGCTACTGAATGTCAACTATCTCTATCCTTGAAACTCTGTCACATCATTCTGAGCAGCTAAATCTAATTGCCACCTCTTTGAAATATTTCTTTGAGCATTTATGCGGCTTTTAAATTTTCATCTGTATTCTTTCATTTTCTGCCTTTGGCACTTTTTTTTCAATTCAAAGTCCCTTCTGAATCTAAGTGCCTTGTTAAGAGCCAGCCTAAAAACAAAAATTGCAATTGAAGTTTCACAGCTCTGTGCTGACTTCTTCAGTGTTTTAGAAAAGGGTTTCACCCATCCCATTGGGATGAGAGAGGGAGAGTGGGTGGCTGTGTGTAGAGGCAGCCAGCAGAGTTTGCTTCTCAGATGCAAAAGTCTGCACAGGAACAGATGCAGCAGATGACTGGAGAGAGAAAGTTTTGATTGGGCTGATGAGTGGAGAGGAAAGGAGAGAGAAAACATGGAAAGATGAGGTTCTCTGCTATGAGAAGGACTGTCAAGAAAGACAAGAGGCCACTATGAGAGTCCTACTAGACTAGCTGATGTGGAGTCTGGATGCCTTGAAAAGGAGCAAATGTAATTACAAATATGCAACTCTTCCCCAGTTTCATCTCGCAAAACTAAATTATGCACCATCCCAAGAAGCTGCTGAAGTGAGCTGCTGTATGTAAGATGCCATCATGGAGCATCTTTCCTATCGTGTGTTTTGAGCTGTTGTATACCACTTGGCACCAGTCCCACAGGACTGCTGTGCCAGTGTATGTGAAGCTCTAGCTGTGAAGACCACTGTCCTTTCTCTCCACAGTGAGTCATGGTGGAAGGCTGCCATGTTGCTCCTGGCACGGAGCACAATGCAGCGTCCTTTCTGCTACACCTGAGCTAATTGTGTAAACTCTCTGCATAGTTAACAGGAAGAAATAGTCACTGTGATTGTATTGTTCACCTTTTCCTAAGGCAGACATGTCAGAGCAGATCAAATGCTCTCCTAACATACCTAATGATTTTCTTTGACAACAAAAGAAGTAGACTGTGTAAGTCTCCAAAGGTAGGTTAGATGAATGCACTCTGCACATCTGTAAGAATTACTTCACATTTTATGAAGTCCATGTGTGCAATATTTATTGGATTTTTGCTTCTTTCCACTATTTGTTATTTTCCTCACCACTAACCTTTTTCATATTTTAATCTCTTTGCCTTTATTGTATGCATGATGTATAACTTCTGTGATGTCCATTGATTCTCTGTTGTTTTGTTTGCTTACTAGCCATCAGCAGCAAGATTTGATGCCATTTACATCACAAAATATCCATTCTGACTGAGAAAAAGTTTCTCTTTGGTGTAGATGTTGACCTTTGGACCAATGAATCTCATTCTATGTGAGAATTCTTACATGCAGAGCTTAGCTGAAGCACTATGCTTCAGAAACTGACAGCAACTCTGCACCTTTTCCTGAAGAACTAGTCTTCTGGCTGAGGCAATCAAAAGAGCAGTAGATTGGCAACAGATGATTTTGTAACAAAACTGAATTTTGAACAGGAGTGTTTGGAGGTGTGGAATGGAAAAGAAAATCAGAGTCCATTTTTCTAAGAAAGGAAATCAAATTCTTGAATGTAATCTGGAGAAAACACTAAAAAGAGAGAAAGAAAGAGGACTAAAACCACAGGGAATGAATGAAGGCTCCCTCCTTCCTCATGCCATCTCTGCCCATAGGCACTCTCAGTGTCTCTGTCTGCAGCTCTGAGGAGAGAGCCCGGCCTCCACCAGCAGCCACTGTGAAGGGCTGGGAGGAAACTGTGCTGCTCTGTTCAGCTGGGAGGGCTTTGTACCCTACTGAGATCTAGAAAAACAAGTGGAAATTGTAGCCATAAGTTTTGAATAAATAAAATAAGAAATAAAACAGTTCTGCAGTTCTAAGGAGAAAATAATATTTGATTAAAAGACAAAACATGTATGGGGTAACTTTTTCATTT